>ML179180.1:0-22625 GCA_004369135.1 Dendrothele bispora CBS 962.96 | reverse complement strand
AGCCCGTCAACCGGTACCGTTTCAAAGCTTTGCTCACATTCGTGCACTATCTTCCACCTGTCCACCTGGACTAATGAGGAGCAGGCCAAGTCAAAACACAATTTCGGAACCCGTTTCGACAAACTTGGAATCGCGACTAGCCACTTTAAGCCCATCTCACCCATCGCTGTTATCTACGATTGTGAAAAGAAGCTTCATTGAAGCCCAAGGTCCCCTGGACCTTAGCCCATAACCCTACTCAAGTTGCAGTGGTGTTCTATTCAACTACCACTGAGTCACTTTCTGTTTCACGGAGTGCTTCATTTCAAACATGGGGAAGTATCCCAGTTTGAATTATTAGATCCCGCTGTTAGTCTTCTAAAAATCGATCATCCAACGCATGTTGAAAGGCGTTGAATTGAAACCTATGTAGTCGAGGTCAGGCAAGGTAGGCTTTACACGTGGACATAAGGGCTCCAATAAACTAAGCATCGTTAAAGAAGGTCTCGGTGCGTAAGAGTCCTAGACACCTCAGAATCTACAAATATCGGAAGGATAGTCATCACTAGTAGTATCAGTCGCTCGTCCACAATGAGTTTTCATCCATCGGACCCTATTTTGCGTGATGGCAGAGAAACCGACATAGTAATCCCGTGCGTTCTCTTCTAGTTCTTACTCATCCTGAAGTTGACGATGCTACTCCCAGAGTCATGGGTGCTACGGGAGTTGGAAAGAGTACTGTAAGCCATTTCTCGGTGTATTTTTTTTCCAATCGTCTCAATCATATCCTCAAAGTTCATTAACTATCTTTTTGAGGATGGAAAAGAACACGTCAAAGTGGGTCATAACTTGACTTCTTGTACCACAAATGTCACCCCGGTTATACTTCCTAATAACCCCAAAAACTCCAACTCTGAGTCTCCTCGAATTATTATTCTTGACACTCCGGGTTTCGATGACACTGTCGAATCTGACGTAGAGATTTTAAGGCGTATTGCGGACTGGTTGGCCAACTCGTGAGTCATCATATTTCTACCTACTCGTTGTTAACTGATCTATGTTGACGAAGGTATCGAAAAAAGAAGGTCCTTGCAGGAGTCATATACCTCCACGATATATCCCAAGGCCGCTTTTCTGACACTAACACTACAAGAAGAAATCTCGACAAGTTTAATGAAGTGTGTAGAGAGGCCTCTTTGGAGAAGGTTGTTCTCGTTTCCACAAAATGGGAGAGATTCCATGACGTTCATGTTCATGAACTTGAAGAGCGGGAGGAAGAACTAAAGAACAAACACTGGAAGTCTATGATCGATCATCGATCCCAGGTGGCTCGATTTAGGCTTCGTTCGCTGGAAGACGAGACTTTGACGAAAAAGGGACGTGAGAGTGCGTGGGATATTGTTAATCTCGTCCGACAGCGTCAATTAGAAGAGAGAGGTAAAGCACCCAATGACACCGGAATTCAGATTCGTCAAGCCCCCTCTAGTCTGAACCGCTTGCCCACTCAGAAGAGCATTCCATTGGACCCTATTTTGGAGGATGGCAGAGACACCGATATAGTAATCCCGTGCGTTCTCGTCTATTTATTGGTTTTAAAGTTGACATTTATGATACTGCACACAGAGTCATGGGTGCTACGAAGACTGGAAAGAGTACTGTAAGCCACTTCTCGGTATATCCCCTTCCATTCGTCTCAGTCATATCCTCAAAGTTCATTAACTACCTTTTTGGGGATGGAAAAGAACACGTCAAAGTTGGTCATAGCGTTATCCCCTGTACGACAAATGTCCCTCCGGTTATACTTCCTTCCAAACGAAACCTCGAAAATCTCAACTCCGAGCCTTCTCGAGTTATTATACTTGACACTCCGGGTTTTGACGATGCGTTCGAATCTGATGCAGAGATTCTAAGACGTATTGCGGACTGGTTGGCCACCTCGTGAGTCATCGCATTTCTACCGACTCGTTGTCAACTGATACATACCATCTTCGAATAAAGGTATCGCAAAAAGATGGTCCTTGCAGGAATAATCTATCTTCACGATATTTCCCAGCGCCGCTTTACTGGCACTGCGAGAAGAAATCTCAGCATGTTAAACCGTCTTTGCGGAGAAGCCTTTTTGCAAAATGTTGTTCTCGTTTCCACGAACTGGGAGGGATTTCATGATCTTCGGGTACTTGCTGCCCGAGAGAGAGGACTCATGGATGAACACTGGAAGTTTATGATCGAAAAAGGGTCCCAGGTGGCTCAATTCAGGCTTCGTTTGCTTGAAGGCGAGCCTTCGAAGAAGACGGGGAGAGAAAGTGCGTGGGATATTGTTAATCTCATCTGTCAGCGTCAAGTAGAAATGAAAGGGAAAGCGCTCAGGAACTTCGGAATTCAGATTCAACGAGAGCTGGTTGACAACAAAAAGTTTCTTCCGCAAACAGAGGCGGGGAAGGAGCTAAATTACTCTCTGAAAGAGTTTATCGACATGCAGAAACAGCTGGTAGCGTTAGAGAAGGACACGGGGGACTTAGATCGAGAAGACGAGATCGCTGAGATGGAAAGAACTATTCGAAGACTCGAAGAACAGATGAGATCTTTCAACGTCTCACAGCCTCAAAGATTGAAACAACTATTCAGGAACTTGGTAAATAGGAATTTTTGATGCTTTGATCTCGGAAGTCTGAAATACTGATGATTGGTTTCAGTTTGTTTAGGAACTCGCCTATTCTTCCGTGGCGCCTGATACTATCTGCATGTTACTTTTGTAGCCTCTATTACCTATTTTGCTTATAATTGTATGTATCGTTATCAGACTCAGTACTTGTCAGAGTGGACGTGCTGGGTGGTCCGTAATGGTGAATGATCTTATGTACGAGATACGGAAGCAAATAGATGGGTAGATAGACGCAGTCCTACTGCTTCGAGTCCGACTACTCTGACATGCTAGATGTAGACATAAATTTCCTGCTAAAGTGTACAACTACCTAATTGGAAAGAGCATGTCGTTAAGTCTGACAGTAATTCCATCAACCGGATGCTGGATTACAAGCTGCAGTAATACGGCAAGTACGCGACCTGGTACCCGTGTTTTGCAACTTAAATCCCACATACGGAAATAAAAAGGATCTGTAGATGTAGATCTGATCATGAAATTGTCCTGTTGATCGCGTATCGTCCAGGTAGGTTCAGTCACAGAGAGGTAAGAATGGTGTACTTCACTTAGTTCACTAATGGTGTAAGACAGGACAGACTACTGCGCAGGTGCATATTTCTCGCCTTGCAGAGTCAATCGCGATGGACGGCCATGGTGTCACCAGGTGGTCGCAAAGAAAGATTTTTTTCCGAAGACTTCATATATGTGGTCTGCTGTTTTACATACCTCCATTGCAACACAATTCGTAAACACGAACATGAACGCGAATTTGCAACCATCTGACATTGTCATTCTGTATGTTTACACTCCTTTTTTCTGTTTGTAAATCCACTTACGATACAAACAGGGTGACAGGTGCAGTTGGTGCAGGGAGGAGTACAGTGCATTATATTATTTATGGTTTTCATTGATGACCATTCTTACATTTTCTGTAGTTCATCAACGACTTTCTTGGGAAGCCCGACCGCATGAAAGTTGGCAGTCCAAGTTCCCTAGTCACCTGTACTACTCGGATTGATTACGAGATAGTAAATTCCAGTTCCCAACGCAAGAATCGGTTGGTTCTCGTGGACACCCCAGGCTTTGACAATGAAAGTAAATCAGACTTTGAAGTCTTGCAGGAAATTGCAAGTTGGATACAGGAATCGTACGTCATTAATCATAATCAATCATAATACACATATCCTGTAAACTGATCTTATTGCTAGTTTTCCTCAAGGGGTCGGTCAGGGTAGAATCATATACCTTCACGACATTTCTAGAGACCGATATAGAAGCATGGGCAACACAAACGTTGGAGTTTTGAATAAATCATTCGGTAAAACAGAGGACGCCTACCGATGAATCGTTCTCACAACTACGAAGTGGTCGAAGATTGGGGACCAAGAAGGAATTAAACGCCAAACAGACCTTGAATCACGTTGGGAGCAATTGATTACCCGTGGTTCACACCTTGATAGTTTCAGGGAGAATTCATTAGATGCTGAAAGAATTGTTGATGAATTTTGTAAAGCTTTGGGGAGCGAAGGCGAATTCAACTTTGGTGATGGGTTGAAAGACATTAAAAAACTCTCAAGAAAGCCTGGAAGTTCTTCCAGATTGCTTACACGACTAAATGGATTGTTGGGAACACTCTTGGGGCGTAGGGCATAGTTTATTACTATTCATTTTACATGATACTACGTAGTAGCTGACTGGAAGGTCGATTAATTCTTATTTTGAGAAGGCGCGTACATTACAAAAGACTTTCTTCCGATCTTCGTGGCTGTTAGCTTGGCACTTTTCAAGTGCTCGACCAACATAGCTTGTTGTATCAATTCCATGAAACGTTTTTGGTTTGTGATGATTCCAGGTCCCATCGCGTCGGTCGTAAAATAAAGCTACCTTATCTACAGTACCGGTGCTGCAATACCGGGCTGCCATGTGCGAGGCCGGAGTTTACGGAGGTCTCCTTTAAAATAAACGACAGCACCTCGCCCCTTTTCTGATTGGTTCTGCTAACTCTTTGCCGTCCTTCCGAGCTCTTAAAGAGGTGCCGAGCGGAGTATTCTCCATTTGGGGAGTCTTATCCTATTATTACGTCATAACTGCTCACACGGGATAGCCAACAAAGGCCCATCTCCTTTGATAGGATTAATGATATGTGTACCAAACTAGGGAAGTGCCGACTGCGTCGGCTCCAACCTTGCTTGCGCCGAATCTGATGTGAAGTGCAGAGTGCCATGGATTTTCACCGCCATTGTTTCACGCAATCTTCTATCTATCCCTGAATAAATCACTGCACGCGAAATCTCTTTCTAGGGTCATGCTCATTATCCATCCCTTCCTCACCACTGAACCTCTTCAAGGTCTTAGCAATGACAAGCAAAGAAGGCATCAGGCTCCAGGGGAAAATGATTTTTGCAGACACAATATCTGCACAAAAGTTGTTAATCTTATTCTGGGCGTCTACTTCATGGCGCAGAGTAAAACATTGCCCGCAACAAGACTCACACCAATATTGGACACGTAGCCTTCAGGTGCAATTGAAAATCCTTCTGCATTGAACGCTGGAAGAGGGACAACCTCATGTGAGCGAGAGAAAAGTAGTTGGAAACTGTAAAAGATAAAACTAATTGAACTGTATGTCTGTAGGCCGAAGAGAGCAGAGCACAACATGCAGAAGGTGGCGGCCATAGATCCAAAGAAAACAACTGACAAAAATGCAAAAGAAGGAACCAAAACCGTCGTAACAGTCCCCAGACACGACGAGTGTAACAGCTGTGGCGAGAGAAGTTTGAAGGTCGCAACCTGAAACGGGAGCATCTGAATGCCGACACAGGCCGACATGGAGCAACGGGGGGTACCCAGAAAGGCAGAGATAGGGGTTTGGCGTGATTGCGAGTTGCCGTTGGTCATTATTGACTGTGAAAAATCAAAAGAGTGCGAGCCTTCGATCAAGGGAAGAATCGGGCTCGAGAAATTTAAAGGATTAATCAAACGGGAAGTAAAGCACAGCAACATCGGACCCCATTAGAGCTCAGATGTTTGATCGTGAGTGACGGAAGAGGCAAAAGGAATCGACCTCACGAAGGACTGAAGACATACAAAAGAAACGAGCATACGGATGACTGAAGAAGGGCAGTGAAATGTATTTGGTCTTATTTGCAACAGAAGGCGTTGCAGGCTTTGGCATTATTTATTCGGGAGTGTGGGCACGTGAATAAGAGCGTGGAGAGACCTAGCAAGCAAGGTAATGAAAATATGTTTTGCATTGAGGTCCTTTGGTCCCCGTGTGACCGTCCCTAAATGCATTATGGGTGAGCGAAGAGTATCAGGCAAGACCACCTGACAAAACTGGGCAGTGGCGGTGCAACTAATTTCGGGGCCCCATACCAACAATTGGGATTCGCTTCGCTCACCCAGTTAACTAACAAGTGGCACTAGCAGTCTATCACTGCTGCTCTCGCTGAATAGAGTCGGCTTACATTATAGTCAGATCACAGGAAAAGTGATTTGACTTCGTGAAATTTTTGGACTGGTCTTCCAACACGTCAAATCAAAGCAGTAGGTCATCGTAAGCGGGTCGGGTACAAGGCCGTAAGCCATAAGTACCAGCTACTTGGCCTAGCATACGCGTATGCAAGAAATGACATATGATGGCCAAATTTTGGGGATTACAATGGCTTCTTTACAACAACCAGCGCAAGTAGGCCTCGTAATCACAGAAGAGGAACTTGCTGAACTCTGGAAATGAGCTTCACGTTACAAGGGCATGTACATTACATTGCTATGCACATTAATGAATCCATGAGTAGATTTGTACTAGTCGTTTCGGAGCATGTATGAAGAAGTATCTGATTCAAGACGAGTGCGTCATTACTTTTGCCTCCTAGAAATCGATCCAACGCACGCATGTTGACAAGCGACGTTGAAAAACACCATATCCTGTATAGTTATCTTATTGCTAGTTTTCCACATGGGGCGCGGAGGAATCATTTACCTTCACGACATTTCTAGCGAGCGATATCGAAGCATCGGCAACACAAACGTTGGAGGTTTAACTGAATCGTTGGGTAGAACAGCGGACACCTACCGACGAATTGTTCTCGTAACTACGAAGTGGTCAATTAAACGCCAAACGGGACTTGAATCAATTGATCACCCGTGGTTCAAAACTTGACGGTTTCAGGGAGAATTCGTCAGATGCTAAATGAATTACTCACGAAAGCCTGGAAGTTTTTCTAGATTGAATGTACTGTTGGGAACACTCTTGGGGAGTAGGGCATAGTTTAATAACATTGGTTTTACATGATACTACATAGCTAGTAGCTGAAAGATCGATTAGTTCTTATTTTGAGAAACGCGTGCGACAAATGACAGAGGACTTTCTACCGTGACGTGGCCGTTGTAACAGTTTTACATTCTCAGCCACGCCGTTTCCCTAACGTACACTCTTATGTTCTCTATCAACATAGCTTGTTGCACCCAATCGCATAATTCCATGAAAATTGTTTGGTCTGTGGACAAAGAGATGGAAGGGATGATCCGAGCTCGGTCGTAAAAATGACAACTCATCATCGAAAGCAGTAATAGGTCTAATTACTCGGTCAACATCAATGTGCATTAGGATGGGTTCTCTTTATTCTATTATATATTCAATCTTTACTCGTACGCAATCTTTACTAGAGAATGCGTTAATTGAAGAATACTTCAATAGCGATGTCAACATCATTCACTGTTCTAAGACCGGCCCAATGTCAGGTGTCTGTTTTATCAAAGACGGGATCTAATAAACGCACCAAACCAAAAAGTTTGAAGAGTTTGGCAAATAATCCTTTCCTTGATTTTTTTTTATGGGCTTGGTTCCCTTTTCCTGCTATTCTGTCTAGATCTTGTTGGAGTATACCGAGTTCGAGTGGCCCCTGCTTGAGAAGCATGTTTATAACCTTCCAAGCTGACTCGGTACCAGTCAAACGATCATTCCCAAATTGACTGATTTGAGCACCCCTGTCCAACAACTTTTGCCATGTCTTGCGTTTCAACTCCTTTTCTCTAGGTTCATATTCTCTCAGACGTCCATCCCATTTCGTGGTTGTTAATAAAAGGTGCTTGATGGTTTCAGGGCTTGATAAACCATCAAGTAAACACTTTGTCTTGTTGGTTCGTGGTTGACTTATATCGTGGAGGTAAATGATGCCTCCAACGTCAACGTCAGGTGCGCACCTTTTTACTCCGTATTCAAGAAGATTCAAGATGTAGACTAGAGAATTTGTAAAAAAACTCACGATTTTGCCATCCATTCGCTGACAAGTCTCAAAATTTGATAATCGTCTACCTTTAAATGATTGAACCCAGGTGTTTCCACAAAAATGATCGGACGCTCAGAAGGATTGGCGGGGTTGGGTATCGTAAAGTGCATGATCTCCACGCTTTCAGAGGTTATGCTTTCGTTGACTAACGCCGTGTTTGGTCTATTAGATGCGGTGTTGATGAACTATGCT
The DNA here is from genome assembly GCA_004369135.1 of Dendrothele bispora CBS 962.96. Lineage (NCBI taxonomy): Eukaryota > Fungi > Basidiomycota > Agaricomycetes > Agaricales > Dendrothele > Dendrothele bispora. The sequence goes on along the minus strand of ML179180.1, from coordinate 14,522 downwards.
CAGCTCAGCCGAAGTTTTGGTCAAGAAAATGGAATCGCGTACGCTGCTCTTCCCAGCCCCTGTATGACCCATTAAGCTAAGAAGTTTATGACAGGGATCAGTCACGGTTTATTCTAACACTTCACTCTACACTCACAGAATCAAGATGCCTGTTTCTCTTTTAATGCGTGGTTTCTGAGCTTTCTTGGGCATGATGTGTTCTTTGGAGTACACCAGACGATGAATGCATGAAGGCACTGCCTTTTACCATCCTCAAGACACATTTATTTGTGCTAAGATGGCATTAAATAAACACGAGGGGTTCATGCGTCAGTATTAGGTAGGTTTTGACCAGTTTGTCACAATGGGATCGTGTCGTATGATTTGTGCTGACATGTAAGGCAAAAGTTTACCCGGTGCATGAACAAGCAATGCTTCAAATGCGTGTATCGATGCAACGCAGCACTTATTCTATCATTCAAGAGGATGATCGAGCACAAGTAGTCTACAAATGAGGTTCCACCGGAGACTAAACTAAATTCCAGTGGAAAGAACGCCGTAGGTATGATCTCGATTTAGATGACTGCGAGTAGTTATTCTAGGTATTCGGAGGTGATCACGGTGATAATGAACGAAGAAAGTCTGCAAGCAGGCAGATCAGATTTTGCCTGTCAGAATGTTCTTAGCATAGACGAGGTGAATGTCGGGGAACCGATCGAGCAAATACTTAACAAACCACCGACTCATCATCGACCCATCATCCTATGTTCCGGAGGCTTACATTAAGTACTATCATGTGGACAAGGGTGTGAAAAACACGAAAATTTTCAGGCATTCCTCCGTAGCTTGATGGGTAGAATCTTTACTCGGGCTTTTTAAGCCGTTGGACAATAATCCGGGCAGGTCGAAAAACCTTGGTCCTACAAGCAGTCACGGTCTTGCTCGGTTTTAGTGCAGCAGTATTAAGCTTCCCTTGGTGCTGTCGCCTGCACCTTAAAGTACATTCCATACGTAGTCTTTCTCACTCCCTGGAGAACTTTACAAGCTCTACTGAGATCGACTCGGACTTGTCACGATTTCTGATCGACTTTTTGTAGGCCGCAAGCGTCTGCTTCATTTCAACGGCCTCAAGAGCACTATTGACACCGACAAATCAGACCTTCCGACTGTTCGTGAGCTTGCTCAAGGCTATGTAGTATAATACTGACACTCTACCATCAGGTTTCTTTTCTTTGAGCATGATTATGCTGAGAACCAGAAGCGCGAATATCGCGAAGTGGGGCCGGCGCCTAGCTCGCCCTCAGTGCCTCAGCGCTCAAGCATGAGATTTTCGATTTCTTTCCTCTTTAATTGCTGTGTGCTTTCCCCGTTTCCCGGATAAGATGACGTCAAGCATCCGTGCATTTTGACTGCCAACTTTAATGAATGGGAGGCCGTTCAAAAAGCCCTCTGAATCAATCTCAGCCATCCTCAAATCCCTCTGACCTGACACGATGCTTTTTTTGCTTGTGTTGACGCATTGTCTTTCTCTGCATCCAGCGTATGCTACTGTGGCAAACAATTCTTTCGCTTCTATATCCTTGGATTCCAGTTCCGGAAACGACCCATGTGCCGATACCCACAACCGCCGAACGATAGAGGAGATCGTGTACAGCAGCATTGCCGTTATTTTCACCTGCACTTGGGTCGCGATCCACCCGAACATACCCATGAAGTTCGATTCCGAAGGGGAAAACGTCATCGGCACCTCCTTTGAGATGCATCCTGCCGTGTTTGTCCTACAAAACTTCTTATTTATGCTAGTCGCCCTTATCGCTCCCGAATTGATCATTCTTTGGGCTATGCGGCAATGGTTTGCGTCAAGAGAGATCGAAAAGAGATATAATAAACGTGTGTTCGATTTTTGTTGAATTTTCTGATGGATTGATAACCAGCGATATTGTTTTAGGTTTTGGCTGGACAAAAGTCCACGGGTTCTTCTACCTTATGGGTGGATTTGTTTTTGTTGATTGGGATGGGAACGAGTACGTCTTGGACGACGACAAATATATCGATGAGGAGACTGGGCAAGTAATCGAATCAGAAAGGTTGGATTTCGAGGGACCACCTAATGATGAGGTTCGTAGTAACGAGTCCATCAATCAAGGTTTACTCAGAGCTTGATGATTGTTTCCTTCTCATAAAGGGTTATCGAAACTATACTTATAGAGGGGAAAAGAAGAAGGCAGGAAGCAGGGCCAGACTTCTATTGGATCACCTCCTCAACAACAAGAATATAACCATTACGGAAGAAGAAATCATGGACAAGAGCAAACGAGATGCACTAGCCAAATTTGTAGCTGTCAGTCAAACTCTCTGGTTCATCGCACAATGCATTGTACGCGATGCAGAAACACTTGCCATTACCAATCTCGAGATCCTCACGCTCTCGTTTGCCATGCTTAATTTTGTCACCTACTTCCTCTGGTGGAATAAACCACAACGAGTTTTTTATCCTATTAAGATCTCTCAGCCACTCGTGCACTCGGCACAAAACAAGACAGTTAACGGAGAGACAGGGAAAGCGAGCTTGAACGGCAAGAAACGCCCGTCATATTTCTGTGAGTCTGAAAGTTTTTATGAATTTTGTGGGTGTTCACGGACTTATATGTATGCGTATTTAGCAACAATTTGGCATGAAATCAAGTCCGATTTCAAGGAGAAGGTTTTTGATGACACTGACTCAATCACGGTGAAACACATCCGAGTCATTAATATCATTACTGGCCTATTTTACCCCGTTTTCGCTTTATTATCTCAGGTTAGCCTTCTCATAGAAGGTCATTCCTACTACCGAACAGGCCTAAAAAGGGACACATGGACGCTTTATGTCGCCGTATTTTCCCTGGCCACTGTGTTTGGCGTCATTCATTGTCTTCCTTGGAATTATCAGTTTCCGACGCACCAGGAACAGATTCTATGGCGTGTCTGTGCTTTGCTAGTCACCGCGCTGCCTATAACGTTCATCCTCGTGATCGACGACATTAGAAACGTTATTAAATCATTACCATACCCCTTACGATGGTTTTTTGCAATGTTTGTGTTGGTCTCGCCAATCATTTACATTGCCGCCAGGATCATCCTCCTCATTCTCGCTTTAATTGAATTCCGGTCCCTTCCTCCTAGCGCTTATCAAACCGTACAATGGAGCACCTTCATTCCTCACCTCAATTAGGCCGATTGTATGGACTTTGGGTAGACTTACTCAAGACTGGGCCACTACACTACACCGTTACACTCTGGGACTTGACTTTATCAATGTTTTTCTTCATTTCTCAATTTTTGCTCCCCATGAATGTACATAGTTTTCTCAATACTATCGGGTTTCTTGATCTTGAAACGAGTTATAACGTACAACTGCACAACAATCGCCGCCATTGTAGCTGAATGGTAGGGCATCGCTTTGTTATCGCTGCTACCCGCTGTCCAATGTTAATAATTACTAGGGAAGGGCCGACAGAGTCGGCAGAGAACCTTTGCAGTACTGATTGGTCGTGTTTACTCCGCAAGACAATGAATACTTTGTACTTGTGTACTCGGAATACGCAGAGACCTCGCAAGCAGGTAATAAATGCATTGTACATACTGAATAGCTCAGCGCAATAAACTCCCCTTCAATTATGGAAAGTACCTGTCAATTTGGCAAGTACAGTTGTGAAGAGCCTGAAGATGGCTATTCAATAGGCCACATCAGCATCAAGGAAAACGTGACCGAAGCTCCAACGATATAAGAAACCAAATTAGTAAAAACAGCCATTTTCCCGCTGTAGATGCGGTCTATATCTTCTTTTTTGATAAATCGTTTGTACACTGGGTGAGATGATATGAAAGTATGATGCTATGAGAGTTGATATAGAAGTAAGCGCTGAGTCAAAATATACGAATTTTTCTTCCCAACTTGTGTTCACTATCGAAAGATTAACTTGAAGATACAAATTTTGTTAAATGATGAATTAAGGTTGGGAGTTTCACTACTAATTAGTATCCTGAGCAATACTTATAATGTCCTAGAGATCATGGCCTTGTACCTGTCATGCGTAGCAATGGCCCACTCCTCTTCATTGTTGTGTTACGACTAGACCAGGGAAGTTCATGGCTGACTGGAGAGGTCCCACAAGTTAGCATTAAACTTGCATCTTTTTTACTCGGAACAAGTAGTTTTGGGGCGTCAGCCACTCGGAAAATAGGTCTTTCGGACTTTTAAAAACGTTGTGAATATACATACTTCAGAATTCTCTGTTATGCTTTATGAATGCTAATTTGCCCTTCAGTGGCTGCAAAAAATGATGTCCCCTCCGAATTCAAAAACTCAATTAGGAGGGGACATCATTTTTTGCAGCCACTGTACTTCATCACCACATGTTACATGTTATATGAACATGTGGTCGTGATTATACAGTATTGTCATCACATCATGATATCAGGCATTCTAGTTGAAACGTAGGCGTTGGATGTATACCACAGCCTCTCATAAAACTTTTCTGCATTATCGAAGATTTTTTTGGCCGATCCCACATGACCATATAAGATCTCCAATCCATAGATGAAGAAGGAACATATGACCCGATGTGGAATTTCGGCCAATCCATTTTCGTTGACTGACAAAGTCTTATATATCTGACAGCAGTGTCCATCACTCCGGACAGACCTGCTCACGTTCCTCTAGCAATACTCCTTTCGTTCATCTTTTACTCCTTTACCCTTTTCGATCTTTGGCCTCTCTGTAAAAGATGTCTTTGGGCGGTCTCACTCCAGATCGTATTTCACCTGTTGACCAAAGCACTTTCAGCGATACCTATGGTAACTCTTTGAGTCTGCAAATGTTGTTCCACTCTGAGCTCACCTCGATCTATCTTTGCTTTTCTTGATTCTATTCTTCAGGTGGAGGTCTCATCTGTTGTATGGTCATGTTGGTTCTTTATGGCCTGGCAGTTCTCCAAGTCAGAACTATAAAGATTTTGTAACAAGATGACCTAACTCTTCAATGGAACAGACCTATATGTATTTCATAAACTATGGAAGGGATGGCCTCGCTATGAAAGCATTGGTGCTTGAACTTCTCTATATTCCAATTATTCAAAACTAATGCTCGATACTCAACTTCAGGTCGGCTTCGTCTGGTAAACTTCTCACCTCTGAACCACAATACCCATGGTGTATAGTACTGACTGTGATTTGATTGTTGACAGGTTAATGGCAACTGTACATGCAATATTCGGTACGCTTGATAAACTGCTATACCTGACCTCCGCTCATACCTGCCTTTATTTCAGTTTGCCACGCGACTTATCATTACGTTGTGCGTTCTAACTATTCACGATCCTCATTACTACGCTTAGCCACCAACTCATCGTTCATAATACTTGCCAGGTTCTAAGCTACGATAACCCACTCTCTTTGATTGATGGAGACTGGTAAGTGCAATAACAGTTTGTTTTTTTGATGAAATACCGATCGATTTCCACTAGGTCCATCTACGTAAGCGGTTACATAGTGTAGGCCTTCTGCGATGGATGACTTACAGTGAACAGGCGGCTACGTCTGTTGGAGTGGTTTTATGCTTCTGTATTCAGACGTAAGAGCACACTTCTAGTCTATTACTCCTACATGCTGAAAGTCTCCATATAGTTTCTTTGCCCGAATGCTGTATTTTTGTGCGTGCAGTAAAGATAGATTTGGGATATTGAAGTGATTTTTCTTCGTATTTTAGTGACCAAGAAAAAGTGGCGTTTGATTATCACCTCTACGCTAGGCATCCTTATCTTGGGTGAAGTAGGTGAGTGGGCTTGAATTTTTCTTGATGAAATAGCTACCTGACCTGACAATCTTTGTCTACACAGTATTTTGTGTTTGTGAGCACTTGTTTCAAGTTGGATCATAGACTTGGCGCTTGTACCGATCGTTCCTTTTGGGCTGCCATCAACAGATCTTTCCTACAGACTGTTTAGCATCTGGCTAGTTCCCGACCTTTACAAGATGGTGTATGATGCCATGGTGCCTCTATTTGTCATCAGAGTGCTTTCAGATACCGTTACTGCAGTTGCACTCTGTATCGTCTTGTTTGATTCACGAACTGGCTTTAGTCAATCGCTCAGGCTCATTAAGACATTGATGATCTATGCGATGGAACGTTTTGTCCTGACTACGTTTGTATCTCCCTGATTCTCTTTTTGTAATTGAATAAGCTGACAAGTCGACATCAGTGTTGTTGTCTTTGTCCAGACCATTGTCGTATGTTTTTTCCTCTTTTTCTTTTGCAATAGAAAATCGTTAACTTGATGAATAAATTCAGTTGATTACCAAGCCTACTTCCATCCAGGCTATGGTTATTGAATTCATCACAGCCCAACGTATGCGTCCCTTTCTTGACACATCCATTCCTTATGATTGACAGAGAGCTGATTCATCGCCGTTCCATTTATCTTTTTTTCTTAACCCAACAGTTTACACCAATAGCTTCCTCGCTACACTCAATTCCCGCAATCACCTTCGGGACATCAGTTGCGTCGTTGATTCGTGCCATATCTCTTCCACAGGCATTCAAAACAACGTTGACACGAGGCCTGGAACTTCCCAAGTCATGAAAATTAGCACCGACAACAGACAGCTTGGTGTCAAGTATGGAGGTGGAGTGAGGATTGGCACAGAGACTTTAGTTATGACAGATCTTGATGCTAAAACACATACTGATGGCAATTATGTCTGATCCGGTATCAAAAGAAATGGGACATTGCTTGCCACGCATGCGAAGTACGAGGCCGTAATATCTTTAAGTGTAACTCTTATTAACAAACCGTGTAATGAAATGAAACGTTAGTTTGTTTCTAGCAGCGTCGGAAACGATTTTACATAATACTTAGTAAGCAATGACGTCAATTTTCGCCCGTTACTCCCCTGCTCTCTCCTGCTTACGTACTACCTCACCTGGGTACTCTTTGCCATTTCCTGCTTACATACTACCTCTTCTCGACAGACCAATTCTCTCACTTGTTCATATAACGTCCTTGGACCTTATATCCTCTCACCCCTCTACTCACCGAGCGCAAACAGCTTACATACCACAATTCCCGACCACCGTCTGATCCTTATGCTTTAGGCCTACAAACTATCCCGCCATACGTCTTGACATGATGCTCACTTTCCCCTCGCCATCCACAATGATTCCTACTGTTCATCCAGTCTACTGAGATCGTTATAGCAAATTCTGCTGCACGTGTCTGGTCGTGACCACCTCAGTCGACCCTACCCCTTTCACGGTACGTCGGCTTGGGCTCTCGGAACAGCATAGACCTTGCTTCGCCGAACGTTTGGCATCATTATGACTCCTGACAGGCATATGATCGATGGTGAATGCCTGTCAGATTTTACACGCTGGTTAGTTATACTAGGGTTGGAGCGACAAGTTCTGCCTTAGAGAGTTAATTAATTGCATCAAACTTTCTTATCACCAACTCACCTACCTCCTCTTGCAAAGCGTCTACAGTAAAGACCCCACCTATGTCAACAGAATCCTCGCAAACGCTCACCAATTGGAACGGGTGACTATTGATCTGGGAGAAGATGCCGACTCCAAGAACTCAAAGTCATTGCTCGAGGTCTGTTCGATGCTGGCTTCGTTCTAGAGGGTCTCACAGCGCCTTCGCTCAGAGAACTCACGTTGTCGTATGCCTCTGGGGAATGGGACCCCGATGGACAGCTTGACCAAACTCTCGCAGACTTTCAGAGACGTTCCCAGACACCAATCCGTAGCGTGCACCTGATATTTATCTCTGTCATGTTGGTCTCGTTCCCTTCTTGAGGCTCGTTAGCAAGAGTCTTCGGAAACTCGTCATTGAATCTTGCTGGGATCTCCACATGATGGAGCTGCAGCAGCAACTGATTCATCCTTGGCATACGATTAATAACAGTTACCTAGAAAGACCTCCACCTCCGAGCGTTGAAGATAATGGGCCCCTAGAACTCTTGATTCTTCACCTTCGACGATTGGGTATCGTAGCGATTTCGATCATACCGGGGACGCGGACATTATTCTCGATGTCGTCGGTTTGTGTGGTTACCAATTTCCTCGACCCCGTCCCATCATGAGGGACCCGGAGACAGGGCTCAAGCACAACTTTCCAGAGCGGGCTCAGAGTCTCAGACCCATTGACTGCAGGAATTAGGGTTCGTAATGACCAAGAAAGGAATGACCAGAATGGGTCGAGCTTTTCTGGAGTGCTTTGAACTCGATGATAAAGGTCATGATCATAATCTATGACTATTGCAGGGTGGATACTATCGAGGCCAACTACTTTGATTTCAAGGCCCCACGCTCGGACGAGGAAGAAGAGGATGAGTTGTATGTAGACGAGATCGATGGTTATGAAGAGCCTTACGTTGTACCGACTTTGAGCTTCAGGCTCCGCTAAACGACGCATTTTTCCATTCAAAGCAATATATGTAACTCGGAAGACTATATTGTGGATTCTATATCTTCTCTCTTATGTCGCTGTGCCCAAGCTCTTCTAAATCTACGTACATTCTACTTTCACCCATCGTACTTGTCTTTACTAATTTACTGCTCCTTAATCACCTTTACTTACTTTCACAACTTGCAATCCGGTATGCATTATCATTAATATATCATTATCCAAAGTCATCCGAACATTACATACTGTATCGTACGTCATATATACACGTCTAGTCTAGGACATAGATACATAGATGTGCATATACTTGTGAAATACTGTCCTGGACTCCACGCAGTGCCCGCGCATTTATAAATTATAACGCAGCCGCTGTGCACTGAGACAGTCCTACACCATCATGTTCATACAGTCTCCCGAGTACGATCTTCACTACTTTCCTCCACGGGTACCTCCATAGGGTGGTCCCCATTGGTGGGCTTCCCGTGTACATCATGTTGTGTCGTGTGTCCTAATCCCACTGAAGCTTTCGAAGGCCTTGTCCTCAAGCTATACATGGACGTTGTCTCCTCTTCCTCCTCTCCCTTTCCTCTAGCTGTGTTTCTTCCCCTCTGTTCTCCCATGTCCGTTAAGATAAGTCTTAGATATAACCCTTCTTTCCAGCATTTCAAGATTCCAACTCTCCCACTCCTCCTACCTTGCCACGGTCGAAGTTTTTTTATTAGCACCCTAAAAGGGTATATGATGGGGTTCCATGCACTTTTCAAAAGTATCCTAGGTGTTTTATGGATAGGCACGGCAGGGTCCCAGGTCGGAACAGCCGGACAACCAGTAGAGACAAGATACAACTCCATACCAGACCCGGAGGGCCTGCCCAACCAGCACCACAAACACATCAAATTGTACAGTACATGTATTCAGTATTAATTTTCGTCATTCTCTTGCAACGTCCCTCCAGCAGCCCAGGCATGCAATACATTGGAAGTTTCGACCATCGTTTACCATTGCAGATATATAAAATCTGTTTTTTGTTTTTTTGGTCTGTGTGAACATTTGAGTTCTGTGATGTCCACGGTTTGTTATCCGCCGCTTGTCGGCCCCTCCCCCACTCATTTTCCTTTGACATGTTGGTATGTATTAGTAATGGTCTCACACCCCGCACGGTATGTACAACTTTGTTTACATTTAGTTGAAAAAAGAAAAACACGGGAGACCCAGTACTGTAGTGAGCAAGATAACACGCAAAGGTCAGACACTGTCACAAGCTGGCACAGTCGGCATGATTGGTAGATTGAATCACCGCTATGCCGATTCTGTTGGCTTGTTGGAATCTGATGCAAACGGCAATACTGGTCGTCTCTCCGGTCACGGATGTAGGAAGCGCCAGGCTTTAAAGTTCGACTAAGTATGAACTCTAGGACAACGTAAACCATTACTATAGCTGCCGGTACTTCGAATTCAGTTCAAACTCCCGATGACAGCGGTCACTTTTGGTTACGTTCCACCTTGCACTTGTACCATCATCGCCGTGCTGCACCTGAGGGATTTACAATGGCCACTCAGCTTCTTTGGACCCTCGGACTGGGGGTTCTCGTAGTTTGGGCTGTGAGGACATGGATACAGTACAGCGCTCTTACCGGCAAAGCTTACATACGGTACGTCCCAATCTCCTTGACTATACAATATTCTGAAAGGGACTCGGAATTTTTTGGATCTAACAGACGACTTCGAGGCCTAACAACGTTCTTCGCCAATGTGTCGTACGTATCGGCCGTGCTTCGTTCATCTTCTACGCTTTGCCTTGGACACTCCCAGATTTGGTTCAACATAAGGAGGTGGTATGAAACCTCGGGATGGGACGTTTCTGCAGCGGTGAGAACCAGTCGAAATTTCCATCTCATTTTGGATGATAAGCCTCCATCTCGAATTGAAACACGCAGATATCACTTTTTCCTCGAGTAAAAGTAGCCTATTTCGTTTCGGACCCGACACTCTCAAAGGTGACTCGATCATTCTCTCCAAGTTATTCTTATAAGGCCAACTTTGGCCGCTGCTGTGCTAACGATCTTGTTTTGTTTATTTGCAGGAAATTACATCTTCCCGAACCGAATACCCGAAGTCTACAGAACAATACGATGTCCTAAGGTTTTTTGGCAGGAACATTGTCACGGAAGAAGGGGAAGAGTGGAAAAAGTATAAGAAAATATGTGCACCGGCGTTTTCAGAGGTGAGTCTTGTCATGACTTTGTATTTTGGAGTTGAGGAATGAACGGAAGGCTCCCAGCGTAATAACCGGCTTGTTTGGGACTATACGCTCCGAATCATATCTGATTTCTTTGAGGAAGTTTGGTTGCTGGATAAGGTACCGAATGATACAGAAGTTGTGATAGAGGATTTTAAGATCCCATCCACCCAGGTATGGTGTTCGCTATCGTTATTATTTCATGTCTGTAGCTAAATTCGTCTAAAGTTTACGCTCCGGATACTTGTAGCAGCTGCCTTTGGACAACTTCTCCCTTGGAAAAACGTCAACACATCGTATACCTCGTTCTCTAACCCATCACCGGAGATTAAGCTGCCTCCTGAGGCCGAAACTTTAGGACCAGAGAACCAAACTGTCGTTACCTCGCCAGAAGAACTAGCGATCGAAGAGATTTTCGAAATTATTTCTCAAGACCTTGTCCTCAAGCTCGTGATTCCGGATTGGCTGTTGAGAAATGCAGAATGGGCTTTTATGCCGTTTGGTAATTTGAGGAATAGAGCTATCAAAGTGAGGAAGGCGTTTGAAGGGCTGAGGGTGAGCAACTTCCATACATACCGGAGTCTATTGCTCCCCCAAATGGCGATTCGACGGCGGTACTAAAGATTCCGATTTCATCCATTACTAGTTATATATGCAGAACATTATCACCGCCCGAACGAATGGTGTCACCTCTTCGGACAGTTCCCTGTTGCCCTCGGATTCTGGGAAAGGAGCAGACTTGTTCAGCAATTTGATCGAGGCGAACGAAAATGATGGCGCTCTCGATGATGGTCAAGTCTGGGATCCCGAGCTTGGTGAATATGTCGATGCTGACGCATACAAATCACTTGGAAACAGAACTAAAACGGCCGATAACGCAAACACTAAGTTGACAGACGTTGAGCTAATGGGTAGGTTTTTGCGCGGAGGATACTCAAAAAATGTGATGTTAGACTAAATTCATGATAGGCAATATCTTTATATTCCTTTTGGGTGGACACGAGGTAATAACGATCAATAGTAATCTCGAGTTGGAGTAGCACTAAGAATTTTTTTGAGACTACAGCTCACACCGTGTGTTATGCGCTCGCTCTGCTCGCCTTGTACCAGGACGAGCAAGAGAAATTGTTTCAACATATCATTAGTGTTTGTCCAGATGGACAAATGCCTACGTATGAAGACCTACCTCGTCTGACGAGGACTATGGCGTAAGTACTTGGACAAAAACATTTAATTTTCCACGACAATCTTGCTTATAACATGGCTCAGTGTGATGCAGGAGACACTTCGCTTGTACCCACCGGTAAATATCGCGGCGTTTCTTATGAAGTCATTCTGGTTCATTTCGATATACTATCCCAGGTCATAGGAATCCCCAAAAAGGCTGCGAACGACACTAGTTTCACCACCAAGAATCCGATAACTGAAGAGAAATTGACCATACCTATCGAGAAGGGCACCCAATTTGTGCTTCATGTACTGGGAGTTCACTACAATCGTACGTGTCCTGTCCGATATTTCAATTTTTGAATGATTTCCTACAGTAATCCATACTTTTTATCCCGATTTACCAAATAGCGCATTACTGGAATGACCCAACCAGGTTTAACCCAGACCGTTTCATGCCTGGCTCGAATTGGCCTAGGGATGCATTTCTCCCCTTCAGTGCCGGTGCGTTTCAAGTCTCGTTAGAGATTAACCATTTAAAGTAAGCTAAACATTTCATGGCAGGCGCAAGATCCTGTCTGGGTAAACGTTTCGCCGAAGTGGAGAGTGTCGCGATTATTTCGTTGTTGATTCTGAAGTACAAGGTTAGAGTGAAGGAAGAGGAACAGTTCAATAATGAGACATTTGAGGAGAGAAAGGAGAGGGTTCTCAACACGGATAACGGGCTCACTCTGACGTGAGTGGTATTGTTGTTCGGTTAAGAAAAGGAACTGAATAGTTTGCATTCTTTTTTTTATAGGCCAGTCAGGGTACCCTTGGTCTTTACGCAGAGAGAGTAAAAATATTTTCAGGCAGTTACTCGATACCCAGTGCATCTTTGGTTCATTTGATATTGATTGGGGAATATCAACCGTTTGACGCTCAGATAAGAGTTGTACGCAAATGGTGCTTAGCCTGATATGCATAGCTCAAAACCAGTGTTTCAGTTGAGCGATGGGACCATTGAATATACTCAAGCCATAGAGCTTAGAGGGCTTCCGAAAAAAAGCAACGGGCTCACAGGATTTCTGTAAGACGAGACTCATTTGGGCGACGGGTATGTACAACTTTGTTAACATTTAGTTGAAAAAACACGGGAGAGACCTACATAGTACTGTAGCGAGCAAGATAAGCAAGAAGCGAAACACGGAATGTCACGCAAAGGTCACAAGCTGGCACAGTCGGCATGATTGGTAGATTGAATCACCGCTATGCCGATTCTGCTGGCTTGTTGGAATCTGGTTCAAACGGCAATACGGCTCGTCTCTCCGGACACGGATGTAGGAAGCGCCAGGCTTTAAAGTTCAGATTCCTAAGTTTAAGTACCTTGAACTCTAGGACGACGTGTGAAACCATTACTTGCTGCCGGTACTCAATCAGGTACTTCGAATTCATTCAAACTCCATGACAGCGGTCACTGTTGGTGACGTTCCACCTTACACTTGTACCATCATCGCCGTACTGCACCTGAGGGATTTACAATGGCCGCTCAGCTTCTTTGGACCCTCGGACTCGGGGTTCTCGTAGTTTGGGCTGTGAAAACATGGATACAGTACAGTGCTCTTACCGACAAAGCTCACATACGGTACGTCCCAATCTCCTTGACTATACAAAATTCTGAAAGAGAAATTTTTTGGATCTACAGACGAATCCGAGGTCTAACAACGATCTTCGCCAATGGGTCGAACGTATCGATGGTGCTTCGTTCATCTTCTACACTTGGCCTTGGACAAACCCAGCTCTGGTTCAACATAAGGAGGTGGTATGAAACCTCGGGGTGGGACGTTTCTGCGGCGGTGAGAAATTGCATCTCATTTTGGATATGATAAGTCTCCATCTCAGAACACAGATATCATTTTTTCCTCGAGCAAAAGTAACTTATTTCGTTTCGGATCCGGCACTCTTGAAGGTGACTCTATCATTCTCTCTTCTTATAAAGCCAACCAACTTCGGCTCGCTGTTGTGCTCACGATCTTGTTACTTATTTGCAGGAAATTACATCTTCCCGGACCGAATTCCCAAAGTCTACGGAACAATACGATGTTCTAAGGTTTTTTGGCAGGAACATTGTCACGGAAGAAGGGGAAGAGTGGAAAAAGTACAAGAAAATCTGTGCGCCGGCGTTTTCAGAGGTGAGTCGCGTCATGACATGTATTTTGGAGTTGAGAATTGAACGAGAAGGCTTCCAGCGCAATAACCGGCTTGTTTGGGACTATGCGCTCCGGATCATATCTGATTTCTTTGAGGAAGTTTGGTTGTTGGATAAGGTACCAAGTGATACAGAAGTTGTGATAGAGGATTTTAAGATCCCATCCACCCAGGTATGGTGTTCACTATCATTATTATCTCGTGTCCGTAGCTAAATTCGTCTCAAGTTCACGCTCCGGATTATCGTAGCAGCTTCCTTTGGACAACTTCTCCCTTGGAGAACCGTCAACACGTCGTATACCTCGTTCTCTAAGCCATCGTCGGAGATTAAGCTGCCTACTGAGGGCGAAGCTTTAGGACGAGAGAAGCAGACTAACATCACCTCTTCAGAAGAACTAGCGATCGAAGAAATTTTCGAGGTTATTTCTCAAGACATTTTCCTCAAGCTCGCGATTCCGGATTGGCTGTTGAGAAATGCAGAATGGGCTTTTATGCCGTTTGGT
>ML179179.1:55909-178645 GCA_004369135.1 Dendrothele bispora CBS 962.96 | reverse complement strand
ACTCTTGTAACATATGTATCGGGTCGTTTCTTTTCTAGGAACCGGAAGCGAGTCTCAGACAAGGAAGCGATCTCTTCTTGATGGTAGCGTTCAAATGTGCTTTCCCGGAGCATAGAAAGGTATTTGTAAGTCGATAGGATTACAGACTTGTAGTTTTCTGTTCAAGAATTTCAGCAACAGACACGTACAAATGAAAAAAAAAAAGACGAACTAAAGCCCTCGCTAGTCAAATATATCGTGAGATGGAAGAACTCGAAGCCCCTCACGGCGACCTGAGGTCCTGCTCGAAGACCGCTGACCCAATGTTTCTGCTTGAGGTACGAGTACAAGGAACCGGGACCTTCGTGACCAATGAAGTGAGCAAGGAAGTTGGCGGGTTTGTGTCTCCAATTGAATCCCTGATATTCGAGAGGGATTGAAATTTCTATTACATGCATTGTCATGATGGTTTGGACCGATACCAAGGTGCCTTTCTCGTCGGGTCCGAAAGGATGGTCATAGAACATGGGTAGGGGGTCGACTTGACGGTTGGGGATGGGAGAGAAAAGGGTAGAGACCAGCTCCTCCAACTCATCGAGGGATTCTGAAGCAAAAAATCAGAAGACAGATCTTCCTGAAGCGCATTAGGACTCACCTTTTCCAAGAACGCACAAGTGCATTCTACTTGCGCAATATTCTTTTGACCACCACTCGATCAATCTCCTCCTTGTCTCTCTGCCCACCTCACCACCGTCTGCATCATTTTCACTATTGGTCGAGGAGATTGAAGGGGTAGGTGATGATATTCTCGAGGGGATAGGTGAAGGCGGGATACTGAGATTATTGGCAGATACAGCATTTCCATTCTCTAACGGGAGTTTTTGCTTTGCTTTCAAGTCCTTTGCGGCCTTGCTAAGAGATTCACGATTCCCACTTCCAAATTTCCGCCAAGGATGACCGTCTTTACTTAGATGCTTGCTGACCTGAAAGATACGCCATAAATCGCTCTGGTGGTTTTTTTTGTGCTCGGAGTCGACTGCGTTCAGTTCACGGGAGGTACAGGAAGGTGCGAAGAGAGGACAATGGAAGAACCCGGCAAATCGAGCAAGGGCTCCTGGTAATTGGGCCGTGGCCACGCTGAAGTAGTAGTTGGTATTGGAGGTCGATGTATAGGCATTGGATGCACCGTTGTTTTTAGAAAGAAACTGTAGTGAATGTCAGGCGACTAAAGGTGTAAAGGTAAGATGAAACCTACTTCGGAGTACTCGTTTTCTTTCGGGAACTGCTCCGTTCCCTAATAACATGACAGTAGCAAAGTCATCAATCAACAACCAGGAAATAATCGACTTTTGAACGAACCATGAATAACAGATGCTCACAGAAGTGTGCGAGCCCTGGCATATCGTCCTGAATCACAGTTAACACGACGTGAACTGATGTAGTATCAAGACATACCGGATCCGAAAGATGCCCAACTGCAACATCCAGACTGGCAGCAGCCTTGTCAGCTTTCAAGTCATGTACGAGGGTAGCCTCGAGTCCGTTATCGAGTTTGATGATACGATATTCTCTATCATCCTGCTGTGATTTCTGTATAGGCTTGACGAATTGAGAGTAAGGGGGAACTTCTGAGCGTGGGGGCGAAACACGTCTCCATTGTGCTTCGGTGGCCATCCCTGCCTTGCGGACAATGTTGAAAGCGCGAAAGAGAGATTTGCTACGATAACAACTGGCTGTAAACCTGGCAGATCCGGCCAATTGCGACATCTGCACTCTTTTAAGTCAGCAGAAGAAGTCAGCTTAGAGAGTCGCGCGTGTACCTTCACAGTGGTACGTTTATGTACTATTTTCGAACCTTTCATTCACTCAAGATACAGTAACGTAGCCGGATGCTACCTTCGCAGTCATAACCAGTACACATCTAATTAATCTTGTCTCTTGGAACATTCTTTGTCAACCTTCTTTACAGTCCATGAATCGTACACATATGCAAAATCTTGAGATGAAACCGGACAAAAATAAAAATTGCTGATGGATAGCGACAAAGCATGAACAAGTGAGTAGAGCTATGACAAAAATACAGTGATGATGTGACAGTCCCGCTAAGGCTAAATGAGTGCGTTGGTCGTGGAGTACGATTACAACAGGGGGTTCGGTATGGCAAAACGACCAACGATTACTTTCTTCGTTCCTTTGCTCTAACAGGTTGGGCTGGCGCAACATAATCTTTCGCTCGTCGGAAAAGCAGGACATGCGGTTCGGGCACTGAACGTGATACCAAGGGAAAGCGATCAATTAATGGTCGCAAGAAAAGACGAGAATAGCGCAAAAACACACCGTGTATTTCATAATGCTCCCAACCCAAGCTCTGTTGAATGCCAATCGCCCGCCATTCTCGATCCGATAGCAATCGCAGAGCGCCAGTTTTCTGGTCCCAGTAGTTTTCAGGGATGTACTTGAGAAGCTGCTTGGGCAGAATAACGTGTCTATACTCGTAATGGTCATCTGTGTATCGATCCGAGTAGTTGATTCTGAAGACGAGTCAGTCCAATGGATAGCATGTGAGAACAAAGAGACAAGACCTGTCAAGAATTTCTTCTAGTTTTTTCTGTTCTGCTTGTTTTCGCGCTTCGTCATTTCCTGCCTCAGTTGCCATGTCTGAGTTTTGGCTTTGGATGTTGGGTGTCTACACAGACACTGCAAACGGAGGTCGGCGCGTCAACTAAATGTGGTCACGTGCTAGGGTGACTTTTCGTTCCGAGAAAACGCGTCCGATGGCCCTCTTTGGTCTTTCCGTTACGATCTCAGGTTGCCTTCATGTACTACTACGCAGAGCCAGACATCGAATACTACGACGCACAACACAGTGATGGCCTTTCTCACAACTATAATGCTTCCTCGAGCATTCAACATTGTCCGGAAGGCTATTACGAATTCGAAGACAATTTGAATACCGATACCATGGGTATGTATATGCGCCTTTTCGACATGTAACACGCGTAATTAGACAGCTTTAAGTGCAATCTTCGCCTTCTCCTATAATGAAGCATAAATTTGCGCGACAGGGGTATCGTATGGACGATTACGAAGAAACAAACCTCGAATATGAAAACGGTACATTTTCGGATTCAAGATACGCTCGCAACTGTACCTCTCAGCCTCCCTACCGCTGGGATCCCAATCTCGGTATTCAGCGTTGTTGCTTGTGTTTTTCACTCTCATTTACTCTTCGCTCCTTGATTTCAGTAGCAACAACGTATGACCATTCGAGTGATCCCGTTGACCAGTCTTGTTCTCTTTATGCATCTGTAAACTCTCAGACGCGCACTGGACCTGGAAATAACCTATCTGAACGATCCACAAACCAAGAAACACTACCACCTTCCAAAAAGATACGCCTGAGACCGGTCTCCGAACTTCGTAGGCTCCTACACGTTCTGCATGGCTGACAATTCCTGATGAGGGTGATAGCGGACATTTACAGGTCGATTTTCAAGTTTGGAGTGTTTAATGCAGTTCAATCTTCTTGCTTCGATAGTGTAAGCACCAGGATGCGTATATGCTCATTTTAGAGATTCGTTGACATGCATCTTACAGACATTGCATTCAAGGGAAAATTTGGTATGTATCGTCTTCCTTCTTTCCGTAGACTTGGTGTCTAATTGAAGACTTAGGTGGTCAGCGGTACGAATTATAAGACAACTTGTGAATCTTTCTTTGAGTAGTTTTTTCAGCGCCAACGGGAAGTGGGAAGACTGTACTATTCGAATTGGCCATTATAAAGATGTTAACGGAAGCAAAGGAATCTGGTCAATCCCTCAAATGTGTCTACGTGGCACCAACCAAAGTAGGTCCCTGTCTTGGACCTAATTGACGACTCACCCTTTTTCAGGCACTCTGTTCTGAAAAATATAAAGACTGGTCAGCAAAGTTTGACCCTCTTGGTATCAAATGCGAGTGCTTTCCGTTATTAATAATGTAGTAACTGACAACAATAGTGCAGGCTGTGAGCTCACAGGTGATACTGTTCACGCCGGTTATGGCAAGAGTGCATTGGGGGACGCAGAAAGTGCGACGATAATGTACGTCTTTCATTGATATTCAATGCGACAGAATTTACTGGTCTTATAATATTCAGAGTTACCACGGTAAGCTAAAGGTTAGAGTCCACTGTCTTCCTGTCTAATAGCTCTGCAGGGCGAGAAGTGGGACAGTCTGACCAGAAACTGGTATAATTTCCAATCGCAATCTTAACGTCTGTCTTACCTGTATCTATAGGAGTGACCACAATCAGACGTTGTCACAAATTCAACTCTTCTTGGTGGATGAAGTAAGGACCAAGTCTACAAAACATAATCACAGCACGAGTTAACAAATATGCAGGTCCACATTCTCAACGAGTCCCGGGGAAGCACTCTTGAAGTGGTAGTGTCGAGAATGAAGTTGCGGGGATGTTCAGTACGATTCGTGCTGGTCTCCGCTACAATCCCGAATATCAGAGACCTTGCATCCTGGGTTGGCAGAAATGATAGTTCAGACGGTGAAGCCAGAATTTTTGAGGTATTTTCTTCGTCCCTTCTACTCTGAAATGTCGATCTTCATGAATAGACTAGTTTGGAGAAGACTTTCGGCCTTGCAAGCTTACTCGTCATGTAATTGGAATTCCGCGCTCAAAACATCAAAACGACTTCGCCTTTGCACGGGTATTGGATGGAAAGCTGTTTAAAACACTTCAGACTTATTCCGTTGGAAAACCTATTCTTGTTTTTGTGTCGACAAGGAAAGGTGTGTGTGGACATTTATGGCTCACGGTAACATGTCTTTGAATCCTCAATGCAGGAGCATTCACTACTGCTGAACAATTGTGCAAAGACTATGCTGAGGCAGAGAAGACAAAACAATCTTTGCCTTGGAGCAAACCCGCAAAGTTTCTATCGCTCGTCTTTTAACCTAGCTCTTGTTCTAATACTGTTGTCGACAGGGTGAACCGCACGTTTCAAGACAAGCGGTTGATTGGCAAGTTCATCTTAAATGTCTCTAAACCATTGCTCCTGAGTACGCGAAACAGACCTTGCAAACATTGGGATTGGTGTCCATCATGCTGGTTTGTCCATGGATGACAGACGTCACGTGGAGGTGATCAAGTGCTTCACCTTTCCTTTATGCAGACTAACGTCGAAGATCATTCTTAGGAACTCTATCTTGGGAAAACACTTCGTATAGTCATCGCGACTACAGTGCGTTTTATCGCTTTCCATTTAGGCTACTTAACTATACATCTTGTCCAGACTCTCGCTGTCGGGGTCAACCTGCGTTGGTATCGACTTGTTTGACTCCCAAGATCCTGACTCATAACTGTCTGCTCTTTAGCTGCTCACACCGTTGTTATACGAGGCGTCTACACATTCCAAAAAAATGCTATGGTCGAATACTCCGATCTAGATATTATGCAGATGATGGGTCGCGCGGTAAGTTATCTGCGTTTGCAATGGATTTAAGGGATCCTGACGGTCGGCTTGCAGGGACGCCCTCAATTTGGTAGGTGACCCGACGTTGTGCAGCAACCCTAGCTCATCTACTACTAGACAAGGATGGGATTGCCGTCATACTTTGTGAATCCGATTTGGAAGCAAAATATTGCGCACTCGCACAAGGCAAAACCGTCGTCGAGAGCTCTCTCCACATCAATCTCTCCGAGCACCTCAATTCCGAAATCGGACTCGGTACCATCAACAATGTCAGCTTGGCAAAGGAATGGCTCAGAAGTTCATTCCTCTTCCAAAGAATCCGGAGGAATCCAAGTTACTATTCCCTTGGAAAAGATACTAACCAAACATGGGAAGATAGGATCGATGATATCGTCATGCAAAGTGTTGATAATTTGAGGAAATCAAAGTTGATTGCTAGCATGGATGAGACGGGTGACATTGAGTCGCTTGTGTCGACTGACTACGGAGATATCATGAGCAAGGTATGACGAGACTTATGGAACCTCGACCGACGCATACATTTGACAATCCTGTTGACAGTTCTATATACGACAACAGACGGTAACTGCCGTTCGTTGAGTGGGAAATGTTGTTGATTATTGCATAGATGACCTCCATTCTGGCATTAACTGAGAAGCCTACACTACGCGACGTGGTGTGTTATTACTCTCCAACGTGTCTGGCTGCTCTGATGATAGGACTTTAGCTAGAGTTGATCACAGTGGCGGAAGAGTTGTAGCAAGCCTTGCGATTATTAGGCACTTTGTTGCTGACACTCTGGCTCTAGATTTTCTGAACTGAAACTCAGGTCTTCTGAGAGGACTGTAAGTCATTTCTATCATCCATCGCTATGAAGTCGACAAGACAATTGTTACAGGCATATAACAAGTTACGGAAACATAACGACATACGGTTTGAGGTCAAGAAATTGGAAAAAACGTCTGACAAGATCAGCTTGCTTATTCAAGTAAGCTACATTTGTTAGTCATCCTGAAATCCTTCATCGATGCCTCTATCAGGCTGTTCTTGGTGGAATATCTCTGAATCACCCCGATTATCGAAACAACGACAGTCAACTCCAACTCGAGGCATTTGGTGTTTTTCGACATCTCCCTAGGATTGCCAGAGGTAAATTCAAAATCTCTCAAAGTTTTGTGGGAAATGCTTCGTTCAAACGCTTTCTAGCTGTGGTTGAAGTCGCTGTGGTCCGGAAGCGAGGAGCACAACTTAAACATGGACTGGAACTGTGGGGTCACCTTACTGTGTCTGAAACTGTTGTTAACTTGACACTGATTGTTTAGATTTCGTTGCTTTACTGCAAAAGCTTGGGAAGATAGGCCCGTCATTCTACGGCAAATCGAGTCAATTGGAGAAAAATCGTGAGTTCTTTCCAGTTCTGAGCGCCATGACCATGACTTGAACAGCGGAAAGTCTAAAAGTGTTGGCGGAGCATGGTATCACCTCTGTCGAAATCCTTCGAAAGCAAGACAGTTTAAGGCTGGAAACGGTACGTCGTCTTGAAGTACGAAATCGATTTAATCCCACAAAGCCGTCATCAGTTGCTCAACCGTAGGCCACCCTTCGGCTTGGAATTGCTTGCTTCTCTGAACGAATTCCCTCAATACTCGTTGAACGTGGTTCAACAACGAGCATGCGTTTTTGGAGGCAAGCGACCTATCGAAATTGATTTGCTAGTCAAATGTGGACTGGTTCAAGAGGAGAGCAAGACGAAAACGAAGTTGAAGAAACAGAGAAATCGTTTCATCGATATGACTGCGGTCTTAACTCTAACCTCAGACATGGAATTCATTGATTTTCGTCGCATCCCGTACGTTACCTCGGCCTTCTTATTGACCAGAAGATTGATTTTTTTTGTAGGACCAAAGTCTTGAAAGAAACAAAAGGCTTCGAAATCACCGCTATTTTGGCAAAGCCCAGCCAATTGGTGATAGTCATGATAACCTCAGTGCGTGACAGAACCTTTCATTCATTCAATTATGAACCTCATCCCATAACCTCATTCTGTAGGAATCCTATGCTGGAGTCGCAGTTTCGAAGACGTTCAGACCAACCGTACCAGCTGAAGAATACCCTACAAAGAACACGAAACCGATGACGGTCCTGGTGCGTACTGTCTGATCATCCGATTCTAGTCTCACCTTCTTCCAGGAGTTGGAGCTAGAGGGACTGGAAAATTGTCCTGATCTATTTGAAATGGGCGTGGACGAGTTCGGTAATGAATTGAATTCAGACAGCGGAGAACCTGTAATGGTCAAGGATTCGACACAGAGTGAGCACGACTCTTTTACTTCCGAGACAAACAGAAAACGAAAATCGTTATACCCACTACACCAGGTAACAAAAAGGACGATGGACATCCTCACCTGGTTGCTCTTCCTGTGAAGTTGCCCAACGGGAAATACAGGTCAGTGCCCAGATTTCAGAACACTTTGTCCAAACAAATCTACGACGGTTCTTTAGATGTAACCATCCTTGCAAAGACAAAACTGTGTGTCGACATTTATGGTGAGTATCTGACTATTCTTCGTCTGTCCACAACTGACGTGACGTAGCTGCAGAGAAGGACTGGTCAAACCACCGAAGACAATTAGTTTCGTAAAAACCCCTTCAACTCAAGGACCCCCCACTATCAAATCTCAAACTTCCTCGAATGTCTCCAAAGCAACTCAACCTTCAAAACCGAAGTCACAGAAAGCGCCTCTAAGAGAAGACCGAACGCTAAAAACGCTGGAAAATTTGCACAAGATCACGAACGTCGAAGAAAATCTGAAGCTCCCCAGGGGCCGTCGTCTGAAACTGGAACCGGAGCCGTCTTCCTCTGCCCGGCCCCGGAAGAAGATCCCCACTCCCGATTTCGATATTCAACTTTCAAGTATCGGCGAGGACGAACCAGCTGTTGATGTTGCTCTTCAAGAACTAGACGAAGAAGACGACTTTCCTGACCCTAGCGAAATTCTGGGCCCGCGAAACTCCTTTAAACGCAAGACACCTGACGACCCATACTCTGACTCAGAAATCGACGCTCTCATCGGAGAGCATGTTGAGGAGACACCTTCCAAGAAGTCTTCTTCTCCAATCGCAACTCTTTCTACGGAGGTCACAAGGAAACATCAGAAGGCTGCCCCTCAAGCGCATAAGCGTCCAAAACTCGACACCCAGGTATGTACCTATTGTGTACATGGATAAAGCTGTACACTTGGATGACCTCCCTAGCAGGTTCATGCGTACGACTCCTCTACACCCGCGGGAAATCGAGAGTCCTTGTTCCTCTGCACTTCTGATGATGACAAGAAATCAGACGACGACGAAATAGAATTTATCACTTCAGTTCGGGAGCCTACATCGAGGATGGATACTGAAGGGCTTCAAGACTGTTACGATGATTGTTCTACTTTGAGCTCTCCGCACTTCGACTTAACGGATACACCCGACTCGAGTATGACAACAGGTCAAACGAGTTCTCTGCAAGATGATGATCTCTCCCTTGATGAAATACACGTAGTTGACAATGAAGGTCGTCAGGAACATAACAAATCAGCGATGACGGGAGATGACGATGAATTTGCTGCATTGGAAGCATGGTTAGACAGCAGTGCAGTGCGCATTATACCTTGATGGCAGACGTGTAGTAACGACAACTGCGTGCACTCCCTCTACTAGTACTAGTCACTCAACTATGTGCATCCTTTTGAAATTTAAGTATGACAATCAATGAAGGCATCGTAATTGACGCTGGTGTTTACAAGAACCTCTTTACCCACATCAACGTAGCCTTGAAAGCCCCTTCCTTCCCGGCCTTGACTTGGGGATTGTTCATATCACCCCTAACCGCAAAGCCATGCTCGCATCCTTCAAAATGATCTCGTTTGTAACCTGGAGCAAACTTGCCACTACCAAAAAGATTGTCGACTTCGGCGCATACTTCGAGAGTGAATAATCTGTCAACTTCACACGAATTTACGAGGAGAGGGGCTCGGGAATTGGAGAAATATCTCTGTTGAGTAGCGTCAGCTTTGTCTACTGTAGTACGGAACCAGGATTAAGGACTGACTTCCATATCATCGGGAATCTTGACGCCTCCTGGATGCGACATGACGCACACCTTTAATTGGTTCTCTACACCAAGTTCGAGAGCATATTTTGCTGGAAGACAATCAATATCGTTTCCGGGCGCGAGACAAAAAGGATTACCTCCGAAACAATAGCCAGTAGCGCCTAGTGTGTTGATACCGTCATTTTTCAACGCGGTGATGACCGCATCGAGAGGAGGACGTGTCTGCTCGGGACCATGTCGAGCCAACCAAGCTTGAGTGTCAAAGGTATGCTTTTCGCTTGGCTACGATGCATTACTTATCAGAAATGATGCATGAACGAGACTGGAAAAAGGGGTACGTACAGCATGAAGAGCATCAGGAGGCACGACATCTCCATTCAAGTAGTCGGGCGCGATAGTCTGTGTAAGGAGTTCAGTCCGATGATAAGGACTGAAAAGTAGCAAAAAGAATGAAAGTTTACTTTGATGCCGTTTGCTGCAAAGCTGTCCACCAGGAGCTAGATGTCGTTAGTTGGACATTCGCCATTCTTCAAGCTAGACTCTTACTTGTGCATTGATCAGCTGGGGACCAAACACATCTGAAAGATAAAGAAGAGCTTTGTCTTTGGCGTAATTCTCGGTGGGTGTCCCAACATAGCAGTTAACACCTCCTATCTCTTCCCATTTCCCTGAGGGACACCGTGATTTGAAATCAGAGAGAAGTTCGTTTGGGTGGGAGTTATGATTCTGTTACCTTGAGGGGTACCTTCATGAACAACACCTAAACGTACATTTGAGAGTGAGAAGAAAAGCTCCTGGTCGAGACGTTATTGGTACCTTTAACGCAATCTTCACAGAGCGACATTTAGACAAACTTGCTAGAGGTTAAGCCAACAGAGTAGGAGGTGAGTTGATGCACTACCATGAGGATAAGTTTGTTGCTTTTAAGCTGGACGAGGTTTAGGGACACTATTTTTGTCTACAGAACGACCGACGGAGGCCTGAACAGAAGGCCAAGTCCCGTAGGGTATTACGAAAGAAGTATTACTGTTGCCTGGCAAGTAGGAGAAGCAATCCCATTCTTTCAAATCGAAAGAGACATTTTTGCTTCGATGATGAATTAATGACCGGCGGTGGTGAAGTCTGTATTACGGACTGGGTATTACGTGCGAACAGCTGTCGCCTCCTAAGAACGTTCATGTATCTTAAATCAGTGCAAATCATGCATAAACAAGCTCCTGGTCGGAACTCTCGAAGCAGAAGGCAGCTAGATGTCGGACATCATCAGAGTCAAACGCTGATCAAAATTCATCAATTGCACACTGACTGGGAGGCCTGAAGGCAGAGTTGCCACTTTCCACTATAAACTGATTGTTTCATCCGGCTCCAATGTCTACCGGCTCCGCCAAGAGCTGAGGATGTCTATAGACTCTATACCTTGCATAATGAATTTTATGATGCTTGCATCTTGATGGACCTGACCCACACAATTTTCCATGTCTAACAACGGGTCAGCGGATTTGAAACGCAGAGATCATGATCATGTGCTTTGAAGGCCAGTAGGCTTGTCTCGTGGTTCTGGTTGAGTAGCTGGGGGGCGCAACGCCATGTTCTTGATTTTGAGACTTGCGCTGCATCGAAGTTGCATAAAAACTGAACTAATTTGCAAGAGGTGGATCGCTCTTGGCTTAGCTACGGACTCGCATCAATGTCACTCCAAGATGTTTGAATGTTGAGATGCAAGTTGTCATGGACAGCTCACAGGGTTCCCATCAGGTGTACGTACCTTGCCAAACCCACCAAACTGAGGTATTGAGGGACAGACCGACTCTGGACGTATTATTGAAAGATGGCTTACTTGTGCAGCCTGTGCTTCTTGTTTTAATTTTGGGACCATATGGATTTTGGCAGAACATCCTACACAGCACTGTAATGTGAATCTGAGAAGAAAACTGTTTATCAAAACGTGCCGATCTCGGCAGGTCTCTTTGTATTGACTGGCTGATTTGTCACGCCCTACAAAGTAGTTTGGACCTTGGTTGGACCTCAATAATGGCCCCAGGCCCCTCGCCGTCGTCGTCGACGACGACCTCGGTCCAAGTTGGTAAGTAATATTTCTATTTTTGCTATATGAAGGTAGCTAAACCTCTTCTCTAGCTCTGCGTATACGTCCGCCAACAAACCAAGACAGTACTTCCATCCCAGCTAGGTTTCAGCGAACCGTTATTCATGCTTCCTCTTCCACTTCAGTCGCTGTGGAAGCGACGTCTTCTGCACCTGCAGCTGCTGGAGCTACAGCCGCAGCCTCCGCTACTGCCTCTGGTCCCGCATCCAAAAAACAGCACTTCACATTTGATCAGGTTCACGGCCCAAGCACGACACAACACGCCCTCTTCTCTGAGACTGCTCAGCCTCTCGTGTCACGTTTCTTAGAAGGTTTTAATTGCACTATCCTTGCTTATGGCCAAACCAGCAGTGGAAAGACCTTCACCATGACTGGTATTGACCTTGATGCCAACCCCTCTGATCCTAATAATGGCATGGGTATAATACCTCGTGCTGTCGCGTCTATATTCTCGCAAGCTCGTCAGCTCAAGGAGGAGCGGTCTGGAGCTTGGAATTACAGTGTCAAGGGCTCATTTATCGAAATTTACAACGAGGACCTCATTGACTTGTTGAGCATGGATGATGGAGCAGGAGGTCGCCGCGAAGTCCAAATTCGAGAGGACAAAGATGGTCATATCATATGGGGTGGGCTTAGGGAAGTAAATGTCAAGAATCCTAATGAAGTCATGACGTGAGTGGTCTCCTCATTATTCGCGACAAGTCTGACCATTACTATTCCTTAGCCTAATTCGCAAGGGAACTTCCATCAGACGGACAAATGAAACTGACATGAACGCCCAATCCTCGCGATCTCATGCCATTTTTTCTTTGACGTTGATTCAGAAGAAGTTTACAGGTTCGGGGGCTCCCCCTCGTTCCTCATCACCTCTTCCTCCTGGCGGTCGTTCTCCTTCACGTCTCGCGCGGCCTGGATCTGTTTATACTGGAAACGGTTCAGCTTCTGGTCCAGGAACTAGAGTTGGTTCTCCGACTTTCGGGCGACCTGCCACGCCTAGTTTCGCAGCTGCTATGGGTAGGGGCGGTGGACTTCGACCTTCAAGTGCTCTAGGACACACCGGAGAAAGATCAAATGGAGTTGACGAAGACAGTGGGGAATGGGTCACTATCGTTTCGAAATTCCATTTCGTAGATCTGGCTGGATCCGAAAGAGTGAGTTATTCGTGAAAATAATGAACTATCATCTGACATTGACACTCATGACTTTTTATAACAGCTCAAGCGAACTGCGGCAGCTGGTGAGCGTATAAAGGAGGGTATTTCCATCAACAGCGGTCTTCTTGCTCTCGGGAACGTTATCTCCGCCCTTGGTGATCCTTCACGCGCGAAATCGAATACGGCCACTCACATTCCCTATCGTGACTCTAAACTCACCCGACTTCTACAAGACTCTCTCGGTGGCAACGCACATACCCTCATGATAGCTTGTGTCAGTCCCGCGGAGTGGAACGCTGCTGAGACGGTCAACACTTTAAAGTATGCTAATCGGGCCCGAAATATCAAGAATAGAGCGGTCGTCAATGAGAAGGAAGATGGATGGGACGATGTAGAATGGTTGCAAGGAACCGTCACCCGACTTCGAAAGGAGCTCAAAGCCCTTAAGAGCGGAGGCAGTATCAGCAGTACTGTAGAGGTTCCTGAGGTTATTGAAGGTGCCGGAAAGAAGGTATTGGCGCAGATGACAGAATTACAGAACAATTACGAGGATTTGAGGGAGAAGTTTGTTGAACGCACAGAAGAACTTACTCGGTTACGAAGGGAGCTTGGCGAGAAGCATCGTTCGGGGTCCGGTGCCATCTCTGGAACTGGCAAATACGAGGAGATTGTCGGCCCCGTCATTGAAGAGTACGAGAAGACGATATCTGCTATGGAAGCTGAACTCAGCCTCAACCGCGCTGCGCTTCGACATACGAATGAAATGGTGGAGGAGAAAGAAGAGGAATTTACTGTCCTCACTGAACGACATGCTGCTACGGAGTTGTATGTAGAGGAGTTACGTTCAAGAGTTTCCAAGTTGACGGAGCGGGAAGCTTCAACAGAGGTAAACCTCATTTATGCCTATATTTGTCCAGAAGAGACTGACGCCATCTATTAAAGGCATACGTCCGTGACCTCGAAGAGAAGATACGAGCCTACGACGAGACCTCCATCACCTCGAGCGAGTCGATGACGGATCTCAAGAAAGAGATTGCTCGATTCAGGGACTCCGAGTCGCATTCTAGCAAGTACATTGCAGACTTGGAGGCCCGTCTGGCTCGCTCCGATGAGTCCGTCCTTTCCCTTCAACAGGCAATCGAACGTTTGGAGCAAGAATGCGATAGACGTCGGGCGGAGGTCAACGTTCTCCAGACACGGCTGGAGTCATTCAGGCAAGACGGAGAAGCCTGGCGCACTGATTTAGAAGAGCGAGAGAGGAGAGTTCGTGAACTGGAAGAGAAAATGCAGGAATGGGAGAAGAAGCGACAGGATGCTGGTGATGCCCGAGTCAGGCTTGGTAGCGTCGCTGAGGAGGTTGCATCAGCGAGGAGGAGTCTGGAAGTCGACCTCAATACTCCACCGGCATCGCCTCTCGAAGCCAATGATGACAACGAGGACTCTATCAATGCAGTCAATGGACACAACACATCCAGGGAAACTCCTAGTATGAACTCGAAATCTACCCTCGAGAAACAATTCCAGGACCTACAAGAAACGCACAATGCAACTCTTGCAGATCTAACTTCTGTAACTTCCAAATATCGCGATGCTCTCAGGGAGATCTCTGACTTGGCTGCTCAAATTCAAGAGGCAAAGCTTGCGAACCCTTCAGAAAATGCGTCTGATGTCACGGATTCCGATCGACCTCCAGAGAGGTCGGTTCGAAGAAGGATGACGAGTGGCAGAATCAGGGAAGCCAGTGAACCGCAGTACAACTCTGGTGGGAAACGGCTTTTTTTCAGGCAGGCGGCCTCAACAGAATCGCTCCACTCGAGGTCAGTGTGCAAATCTTTTTGTTTTGTGTGTAAGACTAAAAGTCAGAATGTAGGTCGCTATCGCAATCGCAATCGCTTTCACAGGAGCTCTCCTCGGTTCGCTCACGCAAAACCTCTTCTTCAAGTCATGGAACCAGTAGTTCACATTCGCCTTCACACTCTCATTCTACTTCCACCTTAAATTCATTGATGGGATCACGTCCGAATCTTTCTATTTCACTTCCTCCTAACGGCTCTGTATCGCCTTCAGAACGTTCTGCGGTCAGTTTAGAGAAGGAGATCATGCGTTTACAGGAGGTGTTGAAGGAGAGAGAAGCTGAGATTTCTACACTAGAATCTTCACTCAAAGAAAGCCGCGAAGCTCAAATTCGCTCTCTATCACGGGATGATAAAGTCACTCCTTTACCTAACGGAGATGTTTCCCCTGAGGCTTACCTGTCTCCTCAAACCCGAAATCAATTCGACAATATCAGGAGGAGCATGATTCTCGTGAACGGAAATGGTCATACTCGAGAGGAATCTGACACGAATGGAGGATCTGACACGGATGATTCACTCGTTGTTGACAGACTCAATGAACTGATGCTGTGGGTTTTCATATTATCTTGTGCCTTTATTATCACTCAGTTTTTTCAATTGCAGGTCTATGGCACAAAAGGAAGCTAGTCATCGAGAAACCGTGGACTCTCTTAGCAGTGAACTCACCACGGTTAGACGACAGTTAGACGAATTAACGACTCTCTCCCGGGACCAGGTCTGTCATAGCAACTACTATAAATTTTAAATCATTTCGTTGACATTTTGTCCCTTAGACTCTTAACATGTCGACTGAGGTCGAAAATTTAAGGGAGAGGCACAACATCGACCTGGAAAAATTGTCAGCCATTCAGGAGCGGGAGTCCGAGTTGATGGAGACCTTGACAAAGCTCGAGGGTGACCACAACGCTGCTATGCAGGAGCTAGAGACCAAGCATGCTGATGCCGTTGCAGAGAAGCAAGCTGAGGTAGATAGCATCATTGCCCGCATGAGAGAAGAACACGAGTCAGCCCTTTCTTCGCTACGTGACGAGCTATCTGCAGCCACTGCTTCTCTCGAAAAAGCGGTCCGGGATCACGAAGAGGCGTTTGGCAAGTTGAAGGTGGATCGCGAAGAAGAGCTCCGCAAACAAGTCCAAGAGGCTAACGATGTCTTGACACGGGCTCGCGAGGAGCATGACGCTGCGCTGCAAAAAGCCATCAAAGAATATGAAGGTTCTTTGAAGCTAAAAGACACCGAAACTACGTCCAACCTTCACCAGACCGAGGAGGAGTATTACAATGCTCTGACGAAACTCCGGGGAGATCACGCGGAAGCCCTTCAAAAACACGCCGCCGAAGCTGCTGCTGCCATCGAGAAATTGAAGGAGGAGCATGCTGCTGAGATGCGTATGGCTGAGATAGCCAAAGAGGGTTCCATTTCCGCTTCCGAGTCGTCGAGGGCAACAGCTATCAAGGACCTTCAGGACGAACACGCATCAGCCATTGGCAGGAAGGAAGCTCTGCATAACGAAGCTCTGGAGGCCGTGAAAGCGGAGCATACTCGTGTTCTGTCTGATAAGGAGGAAGGCCACCAGTTAGAGCTGAATAAGTTGCGCAACGCTATGACGCGGAAGGAGATGACGCATAATGAAGAGCTGGAGGCTCTGAAAGCTGAACATCTTCGCGTCCTGTCCGCCAAGAATGACGATCTTACTTCCGAGCTGCAGGGGCTTCGCTCTGAACACGAACAAGCTGTCTCCAAACTAAAAGAGGAGTGGAAGGCGGAGAGTGATCAACTAAATTCCGCTCTCACTGCTCTGAAGGACGACTCGTCGGCCGCTGCTGATAAAGCGCGTTCGGAATTGGATGCGGCCATACAGTCGCTAAAAGAACAGCAAGTGTCCTTGTTGGCAGAAATAGAACGGGGTCACAACGATGAGCTCGCTCAGTTACGGCAATCTCACGAAAATGCTTTCGTTGCAGCCAAGGCCGAGTCTGAAGAGAAAGTCGCAAGCCTTGTCCGAACTCATACTGAAGAGTTGGCTGGTCTTAAATCTCAGCACCAGCAGGAGATTACAGAGTTCAACACCACTATTGTCGCGATGCAAGAGCAGCACACGGCTTCTCTAGAGGAACTCAGGCTGTCAAGTGGACAAACTGTCCTTCAGGCAAAGACTCAACTGACATCGACGTTGAACGAATTGAAGGAACAGCATGCGAAGGAACGGGAGACATTTTTGAAGGACAAGGAACTTTTGATTCAAGAGCTAGAGTCTCACAAAGCAGCGGCCGATGAATTCACATCGGTACGAGAGCAAAGTCGACAGACTCACGAAGAATCCCTGGCACAAAAAGACACGTTTATCCAAGACCTGGAGCAAAGGCTGTCCGCTTCCGAAACGGAAAAGGGTGATCTTGCAACTGAAGTGGCCCGACTCCGAGCGGAACTAGATAAGAATCGCTCAGAGCAAACTCGGTTGATTCAGGAAGCTTCGAAACGAGAATCGCTCGTGGAAGACCTGGAACGACATCGTTCAGTATTGGCTGAAATGCAAGAGAACTTGCAACGCGTGAAAGACGAAAAGGACACGCTTCAGACCGAGAAGAACCGTTCTGAAAACCTTGTTCGTGAATTACAAGCACAGATATCTCGTAGTACATCCCCGCCAAATGTGAGACCAGCTGCTGATCGCAACACTTCCTTCAACCGTGTCCAAGGCTTGTCTGGTGCCAAGCTTCCTCCTCCTACACCTCCTCCATCTGTCCCTCCTCCCCCCGCTCCGCGCTCAGCTCACGACCCTGGTCTCAGCGTTTCGTCTCAAGCCACCTCCTCGATTGTTTCCTCGTCATCTCGAGACTCTCAACAACCTCTACCGGAATCTCCAGCCACCTCAACTGGTCATGGTTCTGCCATCGACCTGTCGGCTAAGGTTGAGCAACAAGCCAAACACATCGACGAGCAAGATGCTATGATCAAAACTCTCAACAAGCAATTAACACACTGCGAGAGTGATCTGCAAACCCATATGGATCTTGTAAGCACGTTGGAAACCTCATTGGGTGACTCGGAAAAGAACCGTAAGTTTAAATCGCTCAAACCTCGTTGACATTCACGTACTCATTTGATATTAGTCCGGAAGGCTCGAATGCATGCGACTGAAATTGCGAGAGAGCGCGACCGCTTGAATGGAGAGAACGAGTCATTGAGACAAGAGTTGACTGAAGTCAAACGAGAGGTCGCGAATGTCCGAAAATCAATCGTCGAAGAGAAACAGTCGTATGAACAGCGCCTTGATGAAGAACGAAAAGCGAAGGAGCGAACGAGACAGCAGCTCGACCAACGGATGGAGGAGCTCACTCTGAAACGAAAATCGAAGTTCGCTTGTCTATAGTCTACTGTCAAATTACCTCACGTTCCTTGCCAGCTCACCTCTCCGCCGACCCGTACATTCCTTGGTTCCCCGCTTCTTAGCTCTGCCATTGTCGCCGGTCGGCTTTACACCCTCTTTTTTTTTCCAATGAACCATTACTTTAGCGCTTAGTAACGGCGAGATATACCCCCGCTTGTTTAGTTGTCAGATTACGATGTACCTGTGTCCACGTTTTGCCTGCGTTGTCCTATAATTTTTTCTTCTTTTCATTCTTTCCCTATGTCTCTCTTTTTAACCAATATGTAGGGTATTTATGTTCTATGTTACAGTTCTTTGTGTTATCTTTCAATGGATCCGCGGATTGAAACGTTATTACATACGGCCATAATGATACAGACGATGTCGAGAGTAATGATGCGGGGGAGTACATATATAAAACAGAATATTGACCGGTCCGTGCGAATGCGTACCCCACCTCTAGATTGAAAAGCCAAGCCAGCCCTTAACTTCAACCACCACATTTCTTTCCTTTCCTCCCCCTCCCACTCACCATGTCTGCCCGCCTTAGCTCACGCGCACTCGCCCTTCGTAGCAACGCGTCCGTTGCCCCTCGCCCCGTATCGCAACACTGGCGGTTCAACAGCTCAATATCTTCCCCTTCTTTCCCTCAAAGAGGGACGCTACCCGCTTTCTCGATGGAAGGCAAGGTGAGTCTTTTTACATCTCTCCCTCTTCTTAAATAAATCCTGTTGTGTGTCTCAGGTTGCAATGATCACTGGGGCTGCCCGAGGATTGGGTAACGAGTTCTGTCGCGCTCTCGTTCAATCGTGAGACTTCCAACCTTGAAAAAAAAAAATTTCCTCGCCATGCTCAATATTTTTCTTCATCTTCGCTCGCGCAGTGGGTGTAATAGTCTTGCTATTGTTGATCTGAAGGATTCAGAGGCAAAGCAAGCTGCGGAGGACCTCACCAAAGAATGCGGTCAGTACTTATTCTCTTCATTGCTATTTGCATTATCTGGGGTTTCCCACCCCACATTATCCCTTACACTTCATACTCTTGAGCATTCACGTTCTCTGGGCAATTTACTGAAGAAATGTCGTTAAGTTAACAGCGGCGCGAAGGAGGAAGATCTTAAATTTATTGGCATTGGATGCGACGTTTCCTCTGAGCTCTCGGTGCAAAAAGCATTCGCCGAAGTGATGAATACCTATGGACAAGTCGACTCCGTAATTGCCTCTGCGGGTGAGTTAACCTGTGCTCCGGCGCGACAGGATCAGCTGACAATGCCTTGGGATAGGTATCGTTGAAAATTACTCTGCTTTTGAGTAAGTGGAATGACCCGGTGGAGTCTACGGGATTTCTGACATGTTTGAAAGCTACCCTTTCGACCGGATCAAGAGATTGTATGACATTAACGTACACGGTGCATTCTTCACAGCGCGGGAAGCTGCCCGGAACATGATACCAGCAGGCGGTGGGTCAATCGTATTGGTTGCTAGTATGAGTGCTAGTGTGCGTAATTATCTTGCGCTCAATGTCGTTGCGATTTTTGACCTGTCTGGTTAATCCTTCCGTTTCTCTAGATCATCAACATTCCTCAGGTTTGTTTACTCGTTGAGGACGCTGGTTCTTTTAGCTCACGTTTATTTGTAGCCCCAAACACCATATAACGCGTCTAAAGCCGGTAAGCATCTCTGGGTTCCCGTGGTTGCGATCTCGCTCAACTCTTTTTGATGCGTAGCTGTAAGGCATATGGCCTCCAGTTTAGCCGTTGAGTGGGCAAAGAAAGGTGTCCGAGTCAACGTACTCAGGTCTGTGTCTACTCTACTCCCTAGTCGCACTTATCTAACTGGGCGGTTTTTTTTAGTCCTGGGTACATGCTAACCAAACTCACGAGGACTATTCTTGCTCACGATCAAGAACTGAAGGTATAGTGGCCGATCATAAATTGATTGACAGCCTTATCTTATCACTATTCATCTTCCAGAAAACATGGGAGAGTTTGACTCCGATGGGCAGAGTATGTTGTGGTTCTCTGACATTCTTCTTCCTTCTTGTACTTACTAGAATTCCCCTCGTTTTATAGATAGGAGAACCCGAAGATCTTTCGGTAAGTTCCATTTCCCCTGCACAAACACTCGTTCCAATTCAAATGTGTTTCTTTAGGGTGCCATCGTGTACCTCGCCAGCGATGCTTCGAGGTTCATGACCGGGTCTGAAATTAGGGTCGACGGAGGTTACTGCATCATTTAGATTTCTACAAAAACCGTCCGTCTCAGGACAGGTATATACACCCAACATATAGAGGTACTCTAGCACCCGACAGTGGTTTAATTGTTTTCATCGCTTTGTATATATCCGCAATCAAAATTTTTTGTCTAACTGGGGATCCGGTCTTTTGGGCTTTTGGTTGGTTGTTATTACTTACAGTTGTAGACTTAACTGTAGCTTTTTTTCCTACTTAAGAAATTATTGCTTTGTCATAAACGGCCGACTTGTGCGTCATATCTGTCCAAAGCTGGTGCGAAAAGGGGTGGCGCATCTTTTGACCCTGCCACAATACAGGTCTAGCCGCTCCAGTGATGGCTACAGCATCGATGCCCATGGCCTCTCCAGCCACAGCCCCTCACAAGAGTGCCCCGTCCTCTTCAGCTCCCATCACGTTTGAATTCACCAAGCGCAAACGTTGGGCTGATCTCTTGATCACAGAACTTGCCGATACTACCGTTTTCATTCTATCACCTCAGCTTACCATCCTTTACTGCAGTCCTGCTATCACGGAACTTTTGGGATGGAAGGAGCTCGACATTGTAGATCACGACTTTACAGAACTGGTCAATGGTCGGTTTTTTCTGTTCTAATTCTAAAACGCATCAACAATCTCGGAACTGAAATTTCGAAGCAGGCGATGACCAGAGGACGTTTCGCGCATGTTTTGAAGACTCGCTAAGGAGGAGGAGCGAGTTGCTGGTCTATGTCCGCCTCAAATGCAACAGCCCGGGAACGAGTTTTCCATTCTCGCCCATGAAGGAAATACTATTCGAGCTGAAGGGGTATGCCAAATTCGCTCATGAAGAAGACACGACGTGTCAATGTTTCTTTGCAATGGCAAAGCCCTATCTCAGCAGGAACATTGCATTGTGCGTGCTCGTTTCTCCCCTTTTTTCCGAATTGTTTATCCTCATCGTCTCATTTGCTAGATTAAATACTATGATGGAGTTGCAGCTTGAGAACGAGCAATTGCAACAAAAACTCAAGGATCTGAAACACTCTAATGCTTCGTACACCTCCTCCGGAATAATGGCATCCGACGCCGGAGGTTCGAACCATTACTACCCACCCGGTCTGGACAAAAGTGGCTATGACAGTAATCTATCGAGTAAGACACCGGTGAGAGCGTCCTTTGATGCCTCTTCAGGTGCCGGTGGGCCATCTTCTGGCGGCCCAGAAGAGGAAGTAGAAGATGGTCAGAAGAAAAAGAAGGTAGGCATTGTAATTCGTTTTACCTAAATCTATGGATATATAACTCGGTAACAGGCCAAGAAAACCCACCCCAATGAACAATATGTCTGCGTAACTTGTGGTCGTACTGACTCACCAGAATGGCGAAAGGTGTGTAGGATGATTAGACACTCTTTGAGTATTGCCCTGATGTACAACGCCGTTTAGGGTCCTCTTGGTCCAAAAACCCTTTGCAACGCTTGCGGTCTTCGTTGGGCCAAGCAAATGCGTAAAACAGACGACACGGGTGAAGGAGGCGCCGATCCTCCTCCTGCATAAGATTGACTTGGAACATTGACATATATACATATAGAACTTTGATTTCTTTGCACACTGATGCAGCTGGCTGTCAGATTCGGATTTATACACGGACATTTTACTCCGATTCTGTACTGTGAATATGCTTTCGTGCTTTCCTGGGCCTAGGATATCTTTTGTAACTATTCATGTATTCTATTGAGCTGTACTATAATACATGCAACGATGTTTGCAAAATTGTGATTGTTGCAAACTCGGAATGATGTCACTGTCACAAACCTATTTCCAAAGTTCACTTCCACCAAAGCGCAGTAGTAGACTGCTAGCGTCCTACTGCAAACGTTTCTCCCATTTCTTCTATTTTTACAACCCAGATGGCTCCTCAAGTGTTCAGTATTGCTCAAACACCAATCACCGCTCACGCGTTCAGTGCTGACCGTTCCCGTCAGTATTCATGATCATCTTGCAATCATATCGCTTCTTACATCTGTGTTTCTCAGAGGTCGCGGTCAGTCTAAACTCTAATGATATTCAAGTTTTGAGTTATACCGGCTCAGACTGGACAGCCACCGAGACCTTGTCTGAGGTACATCTCCAAGATGAGATTTTGTATAGCTTGACTTAAACTTGAGTGTGTAGCACGACAAGATCATCACCTCCATAGATTGGGCTCCTACCTCCAACAGAATCGTCACCGCTTCCCAGGACAGGAATGCTTATGTGTGGCAACAAACTCCCGACCCGGAGACGGGCAAAGTTGTGTGGAAACCTACATTGGTGCTGCTCAGGATTAACAGAGCGGCTACGCATGTTCGTTGGAGTCCCAAAGAAGACAAGTTCGCGGTCGCTAGTGGTGCTCGGTATGCTTGCCTTTACCTACCTCTTTCTGTACTCTCAATCTCAATTTGAATTTTTATCAGCGCGATCGCGATTTGTTCTTTCGACCCAGAGAACAACTGGTGGGTCTCCAAACTGCTGAAGAAACCCATCCGTTCGACCGTCTTGGCCATAGACTGGCATCCTAACAACGTGCTCCTGGCTGCTGGAAGTGCGGACATGAAAGCTCGTGTATTCTCCGCGTATATCAAAGAAGTCGATGAGAAGTATGTTAAATAACTTGATCTGTTTTTCTACCCGACGAAACTGATACGATGGGTTTTCAGACCTTCACCAACTGTATGGGGATCTAAGTTGCCTTTTAATACTGTGTGTGGGGAGTACGCCAGTCCTGCAGGTGGATGGGTTCACAGTGTCGGCTTTTCGCCATCTGGAGATGTCTTGGCTTTCACTGGTACAGTCTAAACCATCCTGAAACCACTCTTGCTGACGAAGTGATTTTCAGGGCACGACAGTACGATCAATGTCGTCTACCCAGGCGGGCCCACTGTCCACATCATCCGAATGTCCACTCTTCCACTGATCACCCTCGCCTGGACTTCCGAACAGACTATTGTCGCTGCTGGGCATGATTGCCAGCCTCTGGTATTCGGCGGGTCTGAAGCTGGCTGGCAGGAAATGGGCACTCTCGACGATGGCAGCCATGGTGGTTCTAGTGGTCCCCGTTCTGGTCCTGGTCGTCTCAACACAGGCGCATTCCAAGCATTCAAAAACGCCGACAGTCGCGGCCAGGGTGCCACCTCGGGTGATACCAAATTGAACACGGTGCACCAGAATACGATCACGAGTGTGAGGCCATATCAGTATGGGTCTGCTGGTGAAGTGAGCAGTGTGAGCACTTCGGGTGTAGACGGCAATTTGGTTCTTTGGGATGCCAATTCTGTCACTGCAATCACGGGGAGAATGGCAGGCATGAGTATGTGATAATTGGGTGAACTCAGTACAATGTTGTAACAAAATTTACATGATAAATGACACGAATTCGAAAGCACAGAGGCCAAGCTTTAAATGAAAAATCATAAGAAACCACCACTTCTCCCTGAGCTAAACCGATCTCCTAGAGCCTTTGCGTCTCTGATCATCTTATTTCGGTCACCGTCGTCCATTAATCGACCACCAACAGACATGTCCCTCGAATGGTCCCATATCATATCAGCCTTTGGATCCTCTTCTTGGGTAGCTTTCATTGACTTCGTATGAGCGTCCACCAATGCGGCTCCGCGGACATTCCGCTAAACAGGGCAGTTTTAGTTTCAGAGAAGAAGTTGTAGGGTCACAAGTGAATGGCATAGGCCTACCGTATGTTGATCGACACCCTTTCTAATCATTTCGTCACGTCTTTGGCGCTTTTGAGCTTCAGCAGCCTCCTCGGCAGACATAGTGACATCTGCATTGGTAGCTTTGCGTTTCTTGCCTGAGACCTCATCAGCCAGACGTTGCTGTTTTTCAGCTGGGGTTTCTGTCCATAGTGAGTTGTCAACGTCTTTAGCTGGGGCAGCACTACGAGAGAATTGACGGCCTTTGCTGAGTTTCTTTGGATCGAGGGCTTAAGATAGGATGAGTAACAAAGGATTATAGTCTGGACAAATGTGGAAGTAAAACTGACTGCCCAGTAAATCAGAGGACGATGGTGGCACTATCATCCATTCGTCACGTTTAAGAGCTTTTGGTTTGGCTGCTTCCTGTTATTGGGGATGGAGGTTAGATTGGATAAGGCGGGTGATAAGTGCGCGAACATACCTCGACCTGTTTCCTTCGGTTCTCCTCTTTTTCCAGAAACTGCTTCACTCCATCAACCTCTTCAGGTTTTTCCGCACCAGGAGGTAAAGGCATAGGTCCAATATCATCATCGGAGTCTTCCAGGTTATCTCTTCGGTATTGAACAGAATATGAACTCGAACTTGAATTTGGTAGTGCAGGTCCGAGGACTCTCTTATTTGTGGACGGTCCCGCCACTGCGGAAGATGAGACTGGACCTGAAGAACGTGCCACTAGCATTTCTGGTGGAAGTGCCGGAGCGTAATCGTCCTCGTCCTCGTCCTCTTCGGCGCTATCGTCTGCACCAATACCATTTTGAGACTGCTTTGCTTCGGAGACTGCCGGTTCAGGCCCGCTTTCAGCTCCTGGATTTTTGCCCTCTTCTTCGTTATCATTACCCTTGTTTTGGAGGTGTGCAAGATGAGGAGGGAGTTCCGGGCCTATAGAAGACATAATAACCGTGACGGAGGCGTAAAGAAATCAGAAAGACGCGTGACCAGACGCGCACACCGCGAGTTAACACCGAAATGTCAAGTCCAATACCGACTGGCAACATTTTCGAAGAGAACCCGTATGAAGGACACCCGAGTCTTACTACAACACAAGCAGAGGTCCTCTGGGAGTATGCCAAACTTGCACAGATTGTCAAGCTGGTTAGTCCAGGCAACTAAACCTGGTCATCTAGTATCCGCATTCACTAGGATCGCTCTTACAGATCGTTACAAAGACTCGTTTGCTGACTGAGGAGCCCGATGAAATGCTCGTCGCACGTCTTAGGTCATTGGAAAAGAAGATGGGTCTTGTGCTGACTCTGGTGCGTCGTCCGCATCTTTTGACCGCAAGAGTTTCTTTGACTGGATACTGCGCAGTTCAAAGCCTCCGTCTGGGGAGTCATTAATGAACAGAACGATCCATCTTATGGCTATGAAAACTCTGGAGAGACAACTATTCAGAGATAATGTGCCGGTGCAGGAACCGTACAGTGATACCCCACAATATCATGTAGCCCTACCCAAATTTTTGTATCCTAAACCTTCCCATGCGTATCACTAACCACTGTTGAACTATTGTCTAGTGACTCCCCGTCCCTGTAACTCTTCATATTCACACTCGACGAACCCTCAGTGAAAAGTTCCGTACGCCTCTTCTGAATTCCCATTACCCGTTTCTCAAGCCCAAGGTCCTCTGAAATGCTAGCTGTAAGGTTGTATGGAAACATTCATTGCTACAAGAATGTAAAGTTCCAATCCACCCTAGTATCCTCCCCTCTTACCTTCCCTGGTACTGGAACTCCCTCGGTCTCTACTTACCTCGATTTACATCCGTATCTAGCGGAACCGGGAGGATATATCTGTGTGCAGAATCGGACTAAGGATCTTAACTGGATCTCTTGTTCTACGGGCCGTGATGTTCATTTCGCCGCAAACAAGTTCTCCACAGATCTATGCTTTGTGAAGCTTTGTTAGAAGCTTCAATCGTATGCGACTCGGAACTATGTCATACAGATGGTCTATCAATCTGGCTTATTGTGGCAATTTACTCGGCGGATGCACTGTAAATGCCAGTGTGGTTTCGGAACCGCTTCTCAAGAGACAGTAGAACAAGGCGGTAACAATTCAAGGTTCTCTTCCTGAACAAGCCTAAGATTCAGATGCCCCTAGATACGGAGTAGCCAACAAGACTTTGCGAGTGCATGACGGTTGCCACCAAGAATCACTCTTGTGCATTTCGCTGAGGATCCAACACACGAAGCAAAAGGTCGGCGACAGACATCCAACGCGAAGGCCAAGATTATCCGCCTCTCTGTCCTGTCTTTTCGTAGTTGCATCTATCCACTTTACATAGCTTAGTGGACTGTATTTGCAATGGGGTTCATGGTTATTGATCAAAAGACATCCTTCCTAGGCCACGAGATCTCAGTATATCTGTAATGCCGCAAAGAGGTGCTTTTGTAATTTCTACATGAGAACACTAGCGGTATCGGTCGGGTTCTATCGATAATCGTTATTGTTTAAATTTTTGGATATGGGCAATGATTTCCTTGAATTTCGGATATGAGTTCCTGTATGTGCACGTGGTCGCGTCTATGAACGAAATTTTCGTGTAGTTCCCACAGTACTTCTACTTGTTTTCGATGGAATCACTAATAGCCAAGGGTAACGCCATCCAACGTCTCTCCAACGAAAAGCAGAAGAAATTCCCAAAAGCCGGGCCTTCAAAAACTTCCCAGAATGATCATACTTTCAATTCTGTTGTAAAACATACATCTCTTCCAAGGTCCTTCCAAAATATCAAGTCCCTACCAGACGGTGCTGTCCCAAAACACAAACACATCGCCAACAAAAAACTTCGTACAGAGCTTGTGCGGAATTCGGAACATATAGCGACTTCCAAAGCTCTTTTAGAAGATGCGGACATGTTATTGGTGGAAGATAGTGGTAAGATGGAGGTGGAAGGCGAGATGGAGAGGACTTGGAGAGTTGGTCAGAATGAGATCCAGGGAGGCGCAGGGCAAGAAGCTGCAAGGGGAAGGAAAGAATGGAAGCTAGAAGGTGGTCCATACAGATCGAGGTATACGAGGAATGGAAGGCATCTAGCGATTGTGGGCAAAATGGGACATGCTGCTACGTTTGACTGGCAGACAGGGACGCTGCATACTGAACTGCAGCTGCAAGAGACTTGTAGAGATATCACGTATGTCCATCCTCTTTTTTTTCTTTTCTCGCTCATCTTTCGGGATAT
This sequence comes from Dendrothele bispora CBS 962.96, assembly GCA_004369135.1. NCBI lineage: Eukaryota > Fungi > Basidiomycota > Agaricomycetes > Agaricales > Dendrothele > Dendrothele bispora. Next base: position 151,479 of record ML179179.1, on the reverse strand, counting down.
AGATTTCTTCACGACCAGTCTCATTTTGCTGTAGCACAGAAAAAATATGTGTTCATCTACGACAGGGACGGTGTCGAGTTGCACTGTTTGAAAGCACACATCGAACCCACAAGACTCGAATTTCTACCTTATCACTGGTTACTGGCTAGCGTTGTATGTCTCTATCCTTGTGTTCTGTTATGATTGTTCGTATTTCTCACTACCTCGTTCAGGGCAATCCAGGTTATCTTAAATACCAGGATACGTCGACCGGTCAGCTTGTCGCATCACACCGAACCAAGCTCGGTTCTTGTACTTCCATGACCCAAAACCTTCACAACGCTGTCATCCACCTTGGCCATACCAACGGTCTTGTCACTCTCTGGACGCCTAACCTCGCTCATCCTGCTGTTCAACTGCTTGCTCATCTAGGACCTGTATCCTCTCTCAGTGTCGACCCTAGCGACGGAGGGAGATACATGGCTACCGCAGGTAAAGACGGGACCATCAAAGTCTGGGACTGTCGGAACTGGAAAGGTTGCCTCAGGGAGTGGGTCGTTCGTGGCACTGGCGAACCCGAGGTCGAATGGAGTCAAAGAGGGTATTTAGGAGTCACATCGGGAGGAGCTGTCAACGTTTACTCGAAGCCAACGATAACTCAACCGCACCACGCGTCTTCGATACATCAGCCACCTTTGTATCTCACGCATCCGATACCTCATCGTCCGTTAACCTCTTTGAGGTTCTGTCCTTTCCAAGATATCTTGACTATCGGACATAACGCTGGGTTGTCGTCGATTTTGGTTCCAGGAACCGGCGAGCCCAACTTTGATAGCATGGAGGCGGATCCGTTCGAAGGAAAAAAGGCGAGAAGGGAGAGGGAGGTCAGAAGTCTGTTGGATAAGGTGGGTGTTTTCTTTTACAGTCCTTACAATCAATTTACGTTCTTTATTTCTGATTTTTTTATCTTTCTTTTACAGATACAACCGGACATGATAACCCTCGATCCCGAATCCATTGGTAACCTTGCTCCTCAATCGAAACTGACCACTGCAACGTCTTCTGAGCTCAACCCAGCCGCGCTGGGCTCAGCCAAATCTGATGTGACATATGCTCGGCTACCGCGTTATGAAAGGTTGAAGGTTAGTGGGAAGGCAGACTTGACAGAGGAGGTCGAATCAGACGAGGGAGAGGACGATAACGAGGAAGGTGGTGATAACGGGGAAAAGAAACAGAAGGACAAAGAAGCGAGAGAGAAGAGGAAGATGAGAGGGAAAGGCAAGAGTCTGAAGCGATATCTGAGGAAGCAGAGGAAAAATGTCATTGACCCTGCTGCGGTGAGTTGTGGTTTTCAACAGTGGTCCTAAGAGGGATTATGTCTGAACTGATCCTTGAACTTGTTCTAGGTCGCTATTCGGAACAAGCTAGAGAAACAAAAAGAAGAAAGGAGAATAGCGAAGATGCAAGAGATCGGAAGGATGGAGAAGACAAAGCCGTCAGCGCTGGATAGGTTTAAGAGGACAGAGAAAGACTAGTGTTGTCGGAATAGGTACATGATATTTGCTACCATTGGTCGGCGGATCTCTAAGTGCGTGTTCTCCGAAAGTGATAAATCTCCTATCCGTTGGGGGTGATCGGGACGTCGGCTCCCGGCTTAGAATGGTCGAGCTCGATATTGTCCTCAGACACCTGAACAGGTGTACTTGTTCACCAGTTTCCGGAAGGGTTTTACCGCTCTAGAGGGGCCCTTGAAAAGTTTCGACGACGTTGTATACGATCCCTTGACAAGTCTAACGCATGTGCAGCATCGGTGAATGGATGCATTTGAAACATAAGACTCCAGAGACTATTCATTTCGATTGGTATGTCGACAGCACTTTGGAGAAGTCGGACCCGAAGAGGACACAGGTTGATTACAGGGCGGTCACCGTGAACGCAGAAACGTACGTAGCATGAGGCCGACGTAAGAAGCGCTCGCGTCAGCATCAACTTGAACCGCCATCACGATTCAACAATCACTCAAAGCTGAAGATGTTCTATAGCGATCTTGATCTGGGGGATCGTGCTGTGCCTTGGCATGTCTTATTGGAGAATGGATGCAAAATGGAGATACATGGTCGACCTCCCAACGGCAGGCAAGCGACTGAAAAGACAATAAACGCGTCCGGGTTGGATGAAATTGGAACACAATTGCGACCTCTCTTAAAAGCTGGGTCATACATCCCTTTCTGGGATATACTACCTTACAATTGTTCTCTAGTTTAAAGAGACCGTCCGTCATTCCAGTCCTTGCCCGGTTTATGTTCATGTCCTCCTACACTCCCCGACCTTTCCCCCCTCACTCCTTGATTGATGTTCCCCTCGAATATATTCTGGACCAGCTGCATAATTTGGCCCCTGATTATTGGAACCAGACAGAGTCTGCGGATTGTACCATAGGTAAGTTTTTTTTTTCCTTACAGTGTAAGTACTAGTGCTGCTTTGATGCTCACGCACTCCCCCAGTCATTCCAGTGCCTATCATCCATTGTAAAAATGTTTTAACGGCTCCGAGAGCCTCGTACGATCCTTCTGGCTTGGGTCGCAGAGTGACTGAGCCTGCATCAAACTTACTTCCCCGCATCACTATGAAGGTAATTTTCCTATTATTTTTGATCCCCGTGTTTTTCGGTCTCATCTGGGTGGCCCGCAGCTGCACAGTGATTATCTTTCTGCCCAGTCATCTCTTCTCCGTGCATTATTTGCTGGAGCTTCGCCTCTGGATCTTGTGCAAACACCTTGTTCGCCTTCTTCTCCGCCGACCCCCTCTTCTGGTCCTCATTCACCTTTACCACCGCCCGACGTTGAGTCTACTTATACCATTCCCCCAAATCTTATCCCTCGCGTCCTCCCCAGCTCCACTGCAGACCACCCTGTCCTTCTTCTTCCCGTTCCAGACCCATCCTCCATCGAAGTCCTCATCCATTGGATCTACTTTGGTCGAACCGAATTCATCGAAGACGCTTTGGACAATGGCGACATCGAATGGGAAGGCATTGCAAGAAACGTGGAGTATTTAGGACTGTCAACAGACATCAAGATATTCCTGGGTTGGTGGTACGGACGTTGGAGACACCCTTCTCGGTCCAGAATGAGGTCTGCTTACCCTTGGGATCGTTACCCTCATACTGCGTACTCCATCTATGCTTCTGCCTGTCATGGACAAGAGATAGAATGGAACGATTCGGATACGGCGTGTAGCGACGATGACGATGACGACGACGATGAAGAGGACTCCGACTCGGATGAGGGGCAAGACATCTTTACCGATGATGATTGTATGTCGGACACGGTCGAAGACGTGGACATGGAATCGAGTGAAGACTATCCCCCTTCCAAAAACAAAGCTCTAGGGGAAGAAGAACCTCGTAGAGGTCGTTCCCGAACGACGAAAGGGCTCTCCTGGCCACTCGACGTTACGGAACAGCAAAGGCAGTTGCATACCGAAGCCTACACTGAACTGTCATCTGAAGCGTTTGTACGTGCGTGAAAGGACACTCTCTATAGACACTCTGTAATACTTCTTTGGAAACTTGATTTCGTTCTTCGTTCATTATCCGTCCGCGTTTTCTTTCGTTCCCCCCGGGGACTTTTTGTTCGCTGTTTGTTTGTTTTTTTCCTCTTTTCAAGTCTTACAACAGTCGGACTCTAGCATGCGCAAACCTATCATTATTGTTATTCGCTCTGTTTCTTTCGTTCATACTCCATTCATGATGACTTCCAGAGTTCTTTGGTTCCTTCAAATTTTCTCTCGCGACTGCTTCTTGCTCTGGAATTCTTGCACGACCCTTATGAATCGGCGTTCATTCCTTCGTTTTTCCTTATACCTTTCGAATTTCTTTTCTATTCTTGCCCCCGTTTCCTTTTGGTGGGCCTCTGACGAGTGTAATATGTCTCAAAATTCTTATACTAGCAAAGGATGTATACAACCTGTATTCCTCTACCTATTTACCGGATGTCTTATTATTATATGTAGACAATTTAAGCCTCTAGGGCCTGACGTTACTCGTTTCCTAGGGGGGCTTCAAGTCCCCCGACATTGAATCAAAATCCTTGTGGTTACCCTTGCATGCTCTGAATTGGATTTCCATTATGTTAATGACAATTTCTGACGAAATAGACGTATATTGACAGCATTCATGTTGTCCCACGGAAGAGTGAAAGAACAATTGGAAGAAATTTAGTATATTTACATGGACTTGGGACCGGAGCGATTGACGCCTTGACGAAGACAATAAGAAGAAATTAACCATGCGTATGATCTTTGAGAGCGCTGATCAGGGAATCTTCCGTAAGTGTATTGCTGTTAAAGAGTAAAACAGTCGGTCCCATCACCGCATAGACATCTATCTATCACTCGAGGCTGTTTACACCGGGATCAGTGATTAACCAAGTCTGTCAGTCTGTCTTGATGTCGAGCATGGATGGTTGATTTAGAATCACAGTCCATGTCTCTGGTGAACATTCAAATCGAGGAAGGGATGCGAGACTTCGTAACAAAACGACCGAGTGCATCCGAATCCGAATAACAAAAAGAACATGTCATGGACGTACTAAGAAGTTGCACATGGAAAGTTTTTGGAGCAAAGTTTAAGTCAGGAGGAAAAAAAGAAAAGACAAAAGAATAAGTACGGGCCAGGAGGGAAACATGTATCCCGGCATAGTAAGGTCAAAAAAAGCAATTCCCGCTATTCAAGGAATATGTATGTTATAGCCGCGAAAGGCAAGGACAAAGACTTCCCGTGGAAGTAAGTAAGTATTGGACCACAGGATATAGGGAGAAACCGAGAATGCACGAGGCTCCCTGTCCACTAACAGCGCATTTGACCGGACGTGGGGGATTTCGAACGGGTATCTGGAAAGTTTTCACAAGTCCATAACTTCTGAAAGGTAGAACATGTCTGCATAAAGAAAGCAAGCTCCGGTTCTCTGTAAATGCAGACCAAGACCTAATGGGTCCTTATCCCGGCACACGCGATCTGGACGAGGGACTGGCGATGCCAATGATTGTTCTCCGAGTTTGGCCTTGCCTGCTATTCCACGTTCTACGACGTCCGGGGGTAATGATTATGAACAGACGTCATTCCGAGTCAAATTAACCCAGGTACCCATTATCATTCGAAAAACATTGTGAGCTATATTAGTTGTAAAAGCTCAAATGGAGAATAGGAAATGGGCTGTGGGTGTGGCGACACTCTAGAGGGAATGATACCGAGCAAAAGAACGTCGGAGGGAAGAAAAAAAAGCATGTGTTATGTCTTCGACGACAAGACGACATGAAGCTGAAAAAGTCGAACAATGAAAAGGATCTCTTGCGGATGGGAGTACAGCGCAGTTTGCGGTGAAGAGGTTTCTTGTATCCAAGATCGTCGGAATGGTGTCGAGCTTTCAATACCGGGACGCTACTTCTATGGAAACGAATAAAAAATCGTCTATAGCTTACTGTTCCACGGTTTATCGCCAGAAGATCTGTGCCCCGAGTGAGGAGGTTCACGACGTTGTATAACAGTCAGGATACACGAAACCAGGCCCAGCTAATAGCTACGTATGGTTAGGAGGTGACGTTTGATATCACTTACATGTATACGGTATCGGAGAATTGAGACCTAGAAGTAGCTTTCGAGTTCGGTAGAATCGATACCAAATATCGAAAACGTTGCACGACCTCCACTGAGAACATACAGCCTGTATCAAGGGTTGATGAATGATGTTCTTTGAAGCTAAAGCATCGTGACCGTGGATGGTGGCCATTGAAATTGTCAATTTAGTAACATAACCGAGCTCATCTTAACGCGTCTATTGTCAAACCCGGACACTGCCGGGATGGCGAGGTCGAAAAAGAGAGCCAAAACTGAGAAAGTGGAGGAGTCAGGAGAAGACTTCCAAGTTGGTGAGTGTTGTTTGGGCGCTTGAATTCTGATGTCTCTTGACTCCCTTGAACTCCTTGACGTAGAGGTTGTGACAGCAGCCAGAGTGACCGAAGAAGGCGAATGGGTTCGTCGTTCGTCTCTTTCTTTGAAACTGCATGTTTTGATACCTTATACTTCAGGAATATCATGTCAAAGTGATTTAAAGTTGACGTTTTGCTATCTTTCGCCGTATAATCTAACTGGGAATTTCAGTGGCACGGGTATGGCTCCGACGAAGATTCGTGCGTTTACTTTCAATCACACAACAATGCTTTGGTCTCATATGACTTTAGATGGGAACCCGACAGCAATCTGGGTAATTGCTCGCGATTATTGAACTCGTTCTGGAAGGAAGTAGGCCATGATAACGAAGATTATACGCCTGGCTATATCTGTACACCTAGCCCCGAGTGGATAAGTTGGTAGTTCTCTGTCAGTATGCATCACAAGGAATCGTCTAATTGGTCGCGAATCAGGAAAAGAAAGGAAACGTGCTGCTAAGAATTTTGGTTACGATAGGAAAGGCATGGAGAAGAGAGCTGAGAAGGAGCGAGAGCAAACTAGGAAAGCAGCAAAGAAAGCAGTATGTCCTCTTTGAAAGTCATCGCTGAGCATGCTAATTGCAGATCTTCAGGATAAAGAGAAAACGACGGACTTTATGGTTGAGGATCCTTTACCCAAGAAGTCAGTTTCTTCGTTGAAAACAAGGGGGAAAGAGAGAAGTAGAACTGTACGTCGACATCCCCGCTATGATTCTCTAGCGTATCTCATTTTTGTCTTTCAGGGTACGGGTTCAACAGAACCGGTTGCAGAATCACGTCAGGTATCAAAAAAACGGAAACGGAACGATGAAGTCTTAGAGGCTAGTGATTCCCCTTCTGGCTCTGAAGACGAAGTAAGGAAATTTTACGATTGCTTAGACTATCCCTCTAACTGAGACTCCTCAGACGCCACTTGCAGCCTCTTTTACGAAACGCCAAAAGCAAAGTAGCGTTGATGTCGGTGCCCCTTTTTTTCTAGTCGCACGGGTGTTTGACAGTCCTCATTTGATGTAGTCTTATGAAGCCAGATCCTCGAGTGCAGTGGGGACTAAGGCAAGTAATTTAGCATTCCTCAATTTCTTGGTCTTCCAACACGCCTTATAGGTCAAGAAAAAGCAAGATACCAATTTGAAACCTGTCCAAGCAAAAGAAGCGGAAGTCGGAAAACGTCCAGACAAGACATCGGTGAGATTTGCAATTCGGTCAACCAGTCCATCCATGTCTGAACTTTCATCGTAGGATAAAGGCAAAGATCATGTCCAAGAGCCTCAACATCCAGAAACATCTTCAAAAAATAAAGATACGAAACAACAAGAGGTATGGTCTTACCCCGAACGACAAATCATCTTACACATGTACTGCACACAGAACGATCCAAGTATGTTGTTCTCCGATGGAGAAACTGTTGCACCCCCTTCACCCAAGAAAGATTCTGCAAGTGTCAGCAAATCTAAGAAGCCTTCACTGACGCCTCTTTCGATACCTAAACCGACATCCAAGCAGAATCAAATTCCGACATTATCCGGAGCTCCTAGTGCTGGGCCCAGTTCCGCTCCACTCTTACCTGGAAGGGCAGGTACCCAATCTGCTAGTTCTACCCCGAAAATTCCTACAAAGACACCATCCTTCATTCAACAGTCCAATTCCAAGGAGCCGAGTATCGCTTCTGGTAGCAACCTTTCGACAAAGCAACGACTAGCCCAACTGGCTTTGACACCACAGAACCCAAGAGAACAACTTCAGGGGGCTTCGAGGAAGGGATCACTTGGCGGTTTGAACTTCAAAAAGCAACAGTCCACCGGAAGTTCAACTTCGGTACAAGCTCCTGACTCAGCTTCTCATCCTTCTCATTCGCCGACAGTACGAAGTCCTGTGGTACCTCAAGGCCCTCGGCCACGAACGGCTTCGTGGACACACCCACTAGCACCAGCTTCAACATCACCTACTGATTCGAGGTTTCCTGACCCTAGTACAGATACGTCCTTCCCTGAAAATGACTTCTTCTTCGACGAACCACAATCGACTGTTACCTCCAAACAAGTGCCTGATCCCAAATCTCCTCTTGCATATCCACCTGTCCAGTATGTACTGGTTATTGACCTTTTATTTACACACTCATATGTCATTCTTTTGTCAAGTTGGACATCCAAGGACATTGAGCAAGAAGCGGAGAGTTTCTTGAACAATATAAGGTCTTTGTCCATGTCATATAACCGTTCAAATGTTTATTTTTTCCCTAGTCTTCCAGTACCGTCTACATCTTCGATGGAGACCAGCCAAGCAAAAGCTGCCCCATCCCGCATGTCGTCTCTACTTCTTACGCAAAAGTCGGTCTATTTTCTTCCTCTTCTTTTCTCCCCCGATAGGTGTTGACTATAAACCCGAACAGGATCCCAAAGAAATGGAAATGGACAGGAAAAATCGAACTGCATCGTGGAGATGAAACGGAAGTTGTGTGCGAGCAAGCCATTTTGAGTGATACAACGGCAGTACTTCCTGAAGGCATGCCATTCCTTGTTGCAATGCCAGAGTCCACGAAGACGTTGCAACTTCATTCATTCTTCCCACTTGACCACCTCGGGAGCATCTTGTTGGCCTGTAAACCTGCACAGCAAACAGCACGTTTAAGTGCTGAGGATGACGCTGGAAAGCAGTCGCTCAACAAGCTTGCTACTTTCATGACCTGTAAACAACTAGTAAGTCAATGGTATCATAACGTATCCATTCAGAGACTTGACAATATTTAGTGTGCATTCGTGCCAGTCATTCTGGATAAAAAACTTGTGGCCCAAATGCTCTTTTTCCCGCCGAGCATGACGATCTTGTTGAAATTCTTCCAGATGCCTAGCGAGTTTAACAACGGTCCTCTCGTCGCTGCATTATTACCTTGGACGTTGAACACACTGGAGCAACCCTCGGAATGGCTTCGACCTTACAAGACTCAATTAGCCGATGCACAAAACTTGCAGATTGAACTGCAGCAGAATCGCCCGGATACAAATTTCTGGCAAGAAGAACTGGTGCCAAAAAGGCCTGTTTTCAAGCACGCCATACGCATACTCCAATTCCCTTATTGGCTGCACGAGTACATGAGTTTTGCGGATAGGACATATTGTGTTTGGTCGGACGAGACCAAGTTCAAGGGGAAAGCCCTCGAAACCGACCTGCTTCAATCCATTCTACGAAAGTACAAGGATGCCGTTCCAGTGCCTATCGACGGTCAGAAATCGCTCAAGGCCGTTTTCATCCACGTCAGCTCTCTATCAAACTTGTCGAAAATCCCCAATCTAGTCAGCCTACGCTCACAAACGGTAGAAACGATGTTCATTCTTTTTGGTACCAGTTCTTACCGTAGTTATCACTATCGTGGAGGTTTTCAAGAGATATATCCTATCGGTACGTACAAATCGTTTGTTCTTTTCTAAGCACATGGCTTATGCTTTGTTTAGGCGGCGTAGTGACGTTTACGGCGAGTGCCTTGATTGAAGACCCCATATCCATATTGGAAAAAATGGACGAGATTGATGAGCACCCGCTGTGGCTTGGATACATCATCCCTTCCGTTCTCGGGTTGGCTGTGAGACTTTTCTATGGAGAAGATGATCCTTTAGCTGCTTTTGATCGGTACGTATCTCGTCTTCCAAGGAAATTTTTTTCTGAACCTAAGTATCTATACATTTGCAGCGGCAAATTTGTTTTCAATTTCCTTTTGACCGCCATTGACGAAGGAAAGATTGCCTTGATGCGGGCACCGCCTGATCATCCCACTTGCCATCTCAAGTCTCTCCCTCGAGACTCGATTCCGAGAAACCTAGAGGATTGGGAAAAGTTCTCTGAAGATCTCGTACACAAAGACGACCAAGACCAAGACCAAGAAGGGCTGACATCGATGGAGTGGAAATCCCCAACGGACGATTGGGTGATGGGACAAACCGAGTCCATCTTGCGCGGTCCTCGCTCCACCTTGGAATACTGCATTAACGAGTTTCAAGCTCAATACGCCAACGTTCCCGAGTCGCGATGGCATTCCGATTTGGAAAGGGAGATTTCTGTGGACCTGGGGAAGATGCAGGTGCAGCCTGCGATCATGCACGACTATCGTCGATTCGTTGTTCTCAAGGCTGAGAGGGATCAACATGTTGAAAGTGATCGTGATGGGGTATGTTTTTTTTGTTTTTTATCCTCTTTTTGTTGTTGTTGACCAACCGATTGTTGAATGGGTTCGTTTTTTTCTTTTTTCTTTCTTTCTCTGCAGTTCGAATGGGTGACGTGCAACGCTTTTAAGTTCAATGATCAATCGGACGAAATTCGAACGGTTTGAAATATAACCTTTGTATCCCTAGTTTTTTATTTTCTCTTGTAGCGTAAATCGTAACGGACGGATGCGTTTATAAGTCCGAATTTTCAACCACTCGCCGATCGTGTTCTCTACATCAGTTGTACGTGGAGGGATAGTACATATAACTCGCAAGTACGGAGGTTCTTAAATTGTGCGCAAGGGTCATAAACTCTAATTGATTGGATACGTATGGATTGCATATGCTATGAAAACAGTTGTATGCTACAGGTTGATGGGGCGGATTTGTAAGTCCTTGAATTCACGATTTCAAGTAGTGTCTACAACAGAGTTTCTCCTGTGATTTGTTAAACAAATGAGTATATATACGTCACGAACAGGGGAACGGAGAAGGGAGTAAGGGGAAAAATAAAGCGGAAACGCACCCAAAGCGGATCTAACGAGGGAACATCCTACGGCGACGGTTTGCTGAACACTGTCGGCGTCTTCGAGGGATGGATTGACTTCCTGTAAACACGATAAGGAAGGAAGGGGAGAGGATGTTATGATATAAAAGGTCAAGAGAGGGTTTCACGCGCACCATCAAATCTAGAGCGACGAGACAACCCGTTTCCCAGATTGCTTCGCAGATATAATGGCCTTCTCTGAAGGTGAGGCCACCACGGACCTAAGAAACATGGATTATGAGTATTGAACATCAAACAATTCTTTCCCTTATTAGCTCATTTGAGAAGAAAAAACTCACCGGCGTACCCGTCGAAGGTGCAACAGACGGATCCAAAGCATCGACATCGAACGAAAGATGAATCGGTCTATCCCTCTTCGGATTAACATGGTCCAAAGCCATTTCCACCACTTTCCCAATCCCATACTTGTCCACTTCGTGCATGCTGAACGCTTTGATCCCAGTTTCTTTCAAAATCCTCTTCTCCCCTTGATCGACGTCTCGAAGACCGATGTAAACGATTCGATCGGGTTTTAGAGCTGGGTTGACCCAGGAAAACTCGGGGATGGTTTGGGAGTTGAGACCCATGAGGAAGGAGACGGGCATGCCGTGGATGTTACCGGAGTCGGTGGTTTCGGCGGTGTTGATGTCGGCGTGAGCGTCGATCCAGATGACGCAGGCGTCGGGATGGGCACTGGAATTGAGAGTGAACGAATGAGATCAAATTTGAAGTGTTTCGCAAAGGACAAAAATGAGAGAGGGAAGGGGGGATTCGGCTTACGCTAAAGTTCCAGAGATAGTTCCCATTGCCTACATATATGCGCATTTTGCAGTCAATTATCCCTTCACTAGAAAAAAAGTTATTAAAAACCCACAACGCACCAAAGAATGATCCCCTCCCAAAGTCAACGGCAACTCTCCCTTCTTCGCATGTCCTTCCACGACTTTCGCGACCGACTCGCACACTTTCGACACGAATCGAGGGTTCTTGAGTTTACCGATCGGTGGATCGTTCGCAGCAGTGATCTCTTCGAATTGATGGTGACCGTCAAAGTTGACTTTCCAGTCTAGACCGACGAGTTGATCGAGGAGACCGGCTTCGACGAGGTGGATAGGGCCTTTGTCAACGCCGAGTCGGGGCTATAGTATGATAATAGTATGGAAACGCGATGTTTTTTTGATTAGCGGAGGAAGGTGGATGGAATCAGTTGGGAGCGTACCTGACCACCGCTATATCATGATCAAAGACGTTTTTTTTTGTTTTGAGTCCAGATCCTGGTAAAGAAGAAGCAAGGAGAAATACCTGAATGGACATCCTACGACCTATTGAACGAACGTCATAAGTATAAGTGTTAGCCCAGATCCAGTTACTGCAAACATTTTTAAATAGATGTATACTATACATACCGATGCAGTCATAGGCGCCTTGAGAAATCGATTGACAATTGGGGACATGCTTTCAAAAATTTTTGATAGTAGTGGTATAACTTAGGAGAGAGCGTAACTCGAGAGGACAAAAACAAAAGACAGAACCAGAGAGCTGGGTGTATTTATATGCCGTTCAATCCGATTCGATATTCCGATGATTTTGGGGTGTACCAAGCTCCGGCGCTTCGCCTCGTCATCATGCCACGCCAGTATCGACCTGTACATCGACACCATTGTCTCCTGTGCTGTTTCTTCGCTTGCTGTACTGCTATTCAACGTATCTATATCTACAGCTCCCAGCGAAGGCTTCCAGTTGTCCTGTGCACTGGGTTATCTGCTGTTAAAAAGTGTGTGCTTCGAGCAATTTATAGACGTACAGTCACAAAATCCTCTCGGAACATTTTAGCGATGAGCTCGGAACAACCCAGTGATTAAAGCTTAGCATGGCCAATAGGCTGTCTTGGGTTCCCTCTACCTTGGGTCAAACCCCTTCATCATTGTACGTGACGTTGCAAAAAGTCAAGATCCGTGTAAGTACATGTGGTGAACTGAATCCAATATACCATAGTATTCATGCGCTAGTACTTACGGATTCACGCGAGGGGTCGAAGCAAATAACGATGTGACTATCCTAATTAGCCCTTTTACTCTTCGTGGTACTGACCTTGGTTTTAGGGTGCTTTTTGTACTTAGTTGCAGTGTATAAGTACATTCATAATACAAGTACTGGGTAGTGTTACAAGGAAACACCGGACAAAATTCAATTCAGTACATTGATTGATTTACATTCCTCTTTTCATCTGCTCCTTCATTCACGTCTCTGGCTCGCCGCCTACTTGTTCGCCCACAATGCACTGAACGTGGTTCCTTTATATCTAGAGAACCAACCGGGATCAATACCGCACAGGCTGCAAAACAAAACAACACAAAGCATCAAAATCGGACTCACCCCAAGTTTTCTGTACCGGGATCAATGAAAGAACTATACGAAAAAAGAAAAGGAAAAGAAGAATTCTCGCTCTTAGCCTCGACTGATCGCTACTTTTCACAGAAAGACACAAGAAAAGAAAGAAACCGCACATATATCCTCGATCTCCGTCAATCCCTAGGGTCTTCTTGAAATATTCGAAGAAAGCGGCGCTATACGCGATATTGGCATCCGGATTGATGTTACCCAAGCTGGTCTACAAAAAAAAATAACAATCGCAAAAAAAGGGAAAAAAAAAGATCCTCGCATGGTTCAGCGCGCGTATCGTGTATATTAACGAGACGGAGAAGAAGTTTTTCGGTAAAGACGTACGATATTCAAAAGGAAAGCAGGTTCGTTGCTGCCTCTGAAAGTCATGGGTTGGTCTTGAAGAACCAGGACACAGATGTAATCTTCAGGCTTTCCGAGGGCATTTGCGGAGAACTTTTTTACGAGCGTGATAAACTATTGTCACCACACCAAAGCGACAAAAAAAGTTTGACTATTTGCCTTGGAAAAGTCCTTCATGTATTCTTGAAGGTTTGGGATCTTGATGACAAGTAGGACAAAAGGACGCGTTCAAAATTAGTTTCAACACTCAACAGATAGCTGCCAGGCAGGGCTTCCTTTTTGAAGAAGAAGAGCACAATCTTCCGACGTACCTTGACATTGGTCTTGAGCTCAAGGGATGGCATGGCGAATCTGTGAGTTCGAGTTGCTGGAGCGTTCTCAGCTGAGTAAGGAGGCTTCGACGCTTTATAGTATGGTCGGTCGAGGTTTCCCTTAGACCTTCAAATTAAAGTTTGATGACGTCATTTTCATTTAGACTGGAACGGTACTTGAGCTTACACCCCCAACCTTTTCACTCTGTCGTCGTTTCTCTGAGCTCGTTTTCCTTGGACATGAATGCATATGGATGTTTCTTGATATCGTCTTTCAAAATTTCAAACTCAGTACTCAAGGTTCAATATATCAAATCATCATGCCATTTACTCCAGGCCCGACTCGCAACGAATCTTCGCCTTGGTTTTTTATCGATTTAATCCTTCAAACCTGACAAAAAATGGATATGGTCGGACTCTTGCGACGGAAGCATACAAAAAGGCTCTATACTCATTCTAGTATGTATACAATGTTACTTATGCAAAGATGGCCCCAAAGTGATCGCAGTTTAGAACGCTCAGCAACTCTAGCATAACGCATACCAACAAAGCTGGTATCACAACCGTACGTTTTCACCCGAGTCCCGATGTCGCGCAATAAAGCAACTTCCTGATTCCTTAGATGGCGTTAGTTACAGACTAAGAATGACTTGGAAACTCCTAAATTCCGGAAGCACTTAGTGGTGCACTACTAACCAGCTTGTAAAAAAAACGGTAACAACTTTGCAGCACTATCTCAAGTCCTGAAGCTCTCCGCCGGGGTTTAGATCTAGTTGTTTATTCAATGACGATCGGTAAAGAAGACCCTGTTGTGGTTGAGGGACAAGCGGCTTGTACCCTTTGCCTTTCTCCAAAAAAAAAACGCCATCAATGATTTTCCTATCTTCGAATTCTCGCTGCTCATGTGCTTTGGTTCAACTATGTCTCTCTCATTTTTGATCTCATTCCATCCCTCAATGCTCTCCTTGTACTCGGAGACTCAAAAGACCGTTCTTGCGTGATTCCGACGAGATCTATCTCAATTCCCGACTTATTTCCCCCTTGGAGAAAAAAAAACTGTTTTCGATACCAATTACCATTCCTCTTTTCATCTACTCCTTTATTCACGTCTCTGGCTCGTCGTCTACTTGTTCGCCAACAATGCACTGATCGTGGTTCCTTTATGTCTAGAGAGCCAACCGGTATCAATGCCACGACAAAACAGAACAAAGCATCAAAGTCGGACTCACCCCAAGTTTTCTCTACCGGGATCAATGAAAGAACTATACAAAAAAAAAGAAAAGGAAAGGAAGAATGTTCGCCCTTAGTTCAACTGATCGCTAATTTTCACAGAAAGACACAAGAAAAGAAAGAGACCGCACATATATCCTCGATCTCCGTCAACCCCTAGGGTCTTCTTGAAATATTCGAAGAAAGCGGCGCTATACCCGATATTGGCATCCGGATTGATGTTACCCAAGCTGGTCTACAAAAAATAATAACAATCGCAAAAAAAGGAAAAAAAGTTCCTCGCATGGTTCAGCGCGCGTGTCGTGTATATTAACGAGACGGATTCGGTAAAGACGTACGATATTCAAAAAGAAAGCAGGTTCGGTACTGCCTCTGAAAGTCATGGGTTGATCTTGGAGAACCAAGACACAGATGTACTCTTCAGGCTTTCCGAGGGCATTTGCGGAGAACTTTTTTACAATATTTACGAGCGTGATAAACGATCGTCACCACACCAAGCGACAAAAAAAATTTGGATTGACTACTTGCCTTGGAGAATTCCTTCATGTATTCTTGAAGGTTTGGGATCTCGATGACGAAAAGGACGCGTTTTCGAAATTAGTTTCAACACCCAACTTGAACAGATAGCTTCCTTTTTTGAAGGAGAGCTCAATCTTCCGACGTACCTTGACATTGGTCTTGAGCTCAAGGGCAGGCATGGCGAATCTGTGAGTTCGAGTTGCTGAAGCGTTCTCAGCTGGCCTTTAAGGATGTCACTGGTCGGTTGGTCGGTCCGAGGCCTTCAAAGTTTGATGACGTCATTTTTCCTAGACTCACGGTACTTACACCCCAACCTTTTATGCCGCCGTTTCGTCTTCCTTGGACAGAGCGTTGAATGCATATGGATCTTTCTTGATATCGCCTTTCAAGATTTCGAGCTCAAGCTTCGATATATCAAATCGTCATGCCATTTACTCCAGCCCCGACTCGCAACCAATCTTCGCCTTAGCTTTTTATCGATTTATGCTTCAAACTTGAACCTGACAAAAATCGACTTGGTCGGACTCTTGGCAAAAGACTCTAGCAGTACTCTTTCCCGTGTACAAAGATGGCCCCAAGGTGATCGCAGTTTAGAACGCCCAGCAATTCTAGTATAACGCATACAACAAAGTTGGTAACTTTTCATCCGAGTCCCGATATCGCGCAATAAAGCAACTTCCTGGTTCCTTAGATGGCGTTAGCTACGGACTAGAAACAACTCGGAAACTCCTGAATTCCGGAAGCACTCAATGGAGCACTGCTAAACAGCTTGTAAAAAAGGTAACAACTTTACAGCACTATTTCAAGTCCTGAAGCTCTCCGCGGGGTGGTCTCGTTGTTTATTCAATGACGATCGGTAACGAAGGCTCCGTTGTGGTTGAGGGACTGATGTCTTTCATGAACGCTATGAAATTCTGGGACTTGGAAGATTACTAGTGGCTTGTAACCTTTGCCTTTCTCCAAAAAAAGAAAAAAAAAACGCCATCAATGATTTTCCTATCTTCGAATTCTCGTTGCTCGTATGCCCTGGTTCAACTATGTCGCTCTCATTTTCGATCTCATTCAATGCTCTCCTTGTACTCGAAGACTCGAAGGACCCTTCTTGCGTGATCCCGACTAGATCTATCTCGATTCTCCCGATTCTGTATCTCTTCTTCAACATGTTGATTTCGAAAGGTCAAGACGATTACGTGCCCTCAATTTACGTGTACTCTAGTATACATATATGACCCAGCACCCATCAGGCTCTGATACATGTTACAACTAGACCCAATGCATGTTTGTATCGATAGATTGCGGTAATAACGAGGAGCGGCACTACATCAATAACATACCGTGACAGTCAGACACTGAACATCCCATGGTACGTACATACTTTTACTTCGTCCCACAATCAGATTTTTTTTTTACCTTTGTGTAGATGTTGTGGCAAATTATACAAATGTTGTTTCAAAAGTTTACGTTCAAAGCATTCATAGCGGTTGAAAGGAATCCACCCCCCAACCCGAAGAACTGATGATCAAAAAGTAGCCCCTATATACATGTAGTTACTTACAACTCACGATCAAGCAGGACAGTGGCGTAATCAAGTATTCAGTTCGCAAGTGTAATGCGGGGTTCTATTCATACGCGAAATGGAGATATAGTACATTCCTTATGGTCCCGGGATCGATGATGTACTGCCATCGGGATGCATCCCGGAACCCGGCGTTCAGCTCTTGGACCAGTCCGGTTAATAAACTCCTCCTCCTCCTCCTCCTTATAATGTCCTTTTTGACATCGAACAAAGGAAAAATCGTGATTTTGATACCAAGCATCATCATTAAATATAGGTATGCATGGGGAGATTTCGGTATGTTCTAGTAAAAAAGAGTAAAACACCTTGAACTAGACAGAAACCTTTGTGACAAACCAGAAACTCTAGGTATGTATGTATGTATAATGGCACTTCGGTGCAGAGACGATTAAGAGTTGAGCCTCAACAACAACACCACAACAAACTGAAAAAGAACAGCACTAACTATAGTACACAAACTTCTTTTGTTTGTAAAAAAACAATTCAAATCATTCACAAAATCCCATCAAAATACTCCGTAGTCGCACATCTCCCGCTCGCAGATCCTCCTCCTTTCATCGATCCAGTTCTCGCCAAGTTCGACATGATCTTTCTCCTCAAATCAGCCGCTGCTTCCGTCGTCACGCGGGTTTCCGCCTCAGACAACAAGGGTTCTGATACCCCCGAGGCACACCCAATAGACGACACGGATGCGCAAGATGTTTTTGTTGGTGAAGGACAAATGAGATTGTGATGATCAATCACCATTCCTCTGACGGAGGAAACACCGGCGCTGTGGATACCACCGTCTGAGGGAGAGTGAGATTCGAACAGGGACGGGGAAGGTGATCGATGGATAGATGAATGAAGCAGAGAGGGATGGTTGTGTTCAACATGAGAGATAGAATGATGGTAGTGATGATGGTGATGAGGATGGGGTCGAGGAGGTAAACGAGGTTTGAGAGAGACAGTGTTGAAAACAGGTGCGGAAGTAGGTGTCGTCAAGGAGGAAGACGACGCGGTCTTGAGAGCACCTGGAACGGGTGTTGGAGGGATGTCGACGCGGATCTGGGGACGGATGGTCGTGACAGAATTCTTGTCGGCGACGAGAGCGATGATTTGCTCGACAGGTACCCTAGTGGAACCCTCCGGCATCTAAAGGACCGGGGACCCTAGTCAGTAAAGAAGCATAAGAGTAATAAGAACCTTGCGTACCAAGATCCTGCCGAGAACACCTGGAATTTCTGCTCTTATTTCGAGAGGAGCGAAGCCATAGTCCGATTCCTAGAAAAGATCGACGTTCTTATTAGAACCAAAAAAGAATTCTGGAAATGAGTGGAGTAGTACACGCACGATTAGGAATAGAACATCTCCGGCAGCAAACGCTTCTCCTTCCTTCTTGTTCCACCGAGTGATAGTCCCCTCGGTCATGAGAGGGGACATGGAGGGCATCATGATTGCCTTGGGAGGACGAGATTCATGGAAGGCTATGAATCGATCGACGGGTCCACGTCAGTTCTATATGTTTATTCCAATGCTACTCACAGTGTTTGCGGACGCGTGTAACCGGACCATTGCGTACAGTCCGAGTCAACGAGTTGGTGCGAGACAAAAGAGCGTTGGCGGTCATCTTGGCCAGCAAGGATGATAGAGAAACGGCGCCTGGAGGAAAAGGTCGGGCTTTAAAGAATCAAATAAATGACCGCTAAGAGATGGGGTTAGGCGCAAGTTACAGACGTCACTGCTGCTATGAGGACGCACAGCGTTTTTCTTCTTTTCGACGGAAGAGCCTTTGCAGTACCACCGGAAGTGAGGGGAGGACACTTGAGAGGCTGTTCTAGCGGGGTAGCTGGATTATTTTATACTCCACATATCAACGAGGTTACGAGACGCACATCGATCCTGCTGTTCTGGTAGACAGACTCGAGCGAGTCGGTCGTTTTATCGAGGCCTTGGCGGAGATGGTTTCTTGGATCTAAAGCTGTTGGGTCTTGGCTGTTGGTTTGTTATGTGATGGAAAGCAATCAAGGCATGCTCCAGTCAAAGCGGGGAAACCAAGGGTCATCAACATAAGTAGCGACTGTATAAACACGTTTTCATAATATGCCATAACTCTCCCAATCACATGTCCCACCCTTCTATACGAGACTGCCTCAGTGGCTGCTTTGGCTCCATTGCGCCCTACTATATGGAATACTCCGAAAGTCAGCAGGTGCTGCTTCACCAGTCACAACTTTGCTTCGAGTCCCCTTCCAGGACCTTACCTGTCCCAGGTGCAGGGCTGTCTAAAATCGGCTGTGTTCCCTTGAAAACCGCGGACATTTGTTCACGTACGCGCAGTCTACTCCATACCCAAAAGGCAATACATACCTGAAGCAAATATAGGTGAAAAATTAGGGGGCACCAACGAGTGGGAGTGCTAGCACATTAGCCAGTCCATTAACGGTATCCAATGTGGCAAGTTCTTGGCCATGACTGGAAGATTAGCACTCGAAGACGCCACACTTGGACTATATTCGATTATTTCTTGGCAATTCCTCGTATAAGAGACCAAAATTAACAGCGCCAATTGAGATCTACGGCTATGTTCGGTAACCGAGAACATTTCCCGTTCTCGCCCCAGGTTGGGTCAAATTACTAGATTAGGATAGATCACATGTTAGTACGCGGGGGCCTATTGTAATTTTAAATGACGCGTGACATTCTTTTACTGCCTGGAAACAGGAATATACCTCCACGGACTCACCTAATTGCACATACTAAATACTAGTCACAGTAGTCAGAATTGATGTAAGGACGTGGGGCATGTAGAAAGCAGCTGTTGCGCATCGAAAAATCGAAATTACACTGTAACTGACATGCTCAGGAGCAAACAGTGTCTGGATCGTGACAGAGTTTTTTTACCCAGAAATAGCAACCAGGTAAGTATGTGTGAGCCGTGACAGACATTTTTGGCATCGTTCCCAGTAGCAACCAGGCTGTCAACGTGAGCCGTGACACCACACTATTAATATTTTAATTTTTGGGCCTGGGCCCTGGGAGAGAATGTCCGTGACCGTGTGATTGATGTATCCTAATCTAGTAATTTGACCCAACCTGGGACGAGAACGGGAAACGTTCTCGGTTACCGAACATAGCCTACGCTTTTCTTGCCAAGAAGTTCTCCGAGCAACAGTAGGCGATGAACGTTTAACGGTAACCTCCGCCCGCCGCATTCTCTACCGGCTTCTATCTTTTCTTCTTCAAGAAAAAACGAATCCATATCATCACCAGGTGCTCACGCAATAGGGTTACTCTTACCATTGGCAGTGGAAACCATTTGGAGCTCATGTTCATTTCCTTTGATAGCCACAACAGGTGAGTGAATGCGTGAGCTTTAACATTTGCCAGTCACTAGTCAGTTCAGTGGGCGATCGATCGGTGTATTCTTGGTGGATGGCTGCACACACTCCGAGTCAGGTCTGCTTCGAGGCGTCAGTTAACGTTTTATGCCAACTCTCTGTCTGAAATTCTCGTATGTGGAGCATGACAATGAATGAACATAATCACCGTACCGGGAACAATACCAAGACAGTAGCATTGGCATAAGGGGTGTTGCAATTGGTAAGTAGCGTGAAAGGTTCAAGTTGAACTTCCAATACTTAATACCCAAGAAAACTTGGTGTTTGATACAAAGCTAGGCAAATTGGACGTTTAGTCTCAAATATTCGGTGTTTACTTCAGTGATAAATCGATAAAGTCGTAAGTCCAGAAGAACGTTAATCATGATCAAAAACGACGAGGATGGAAATAGATGGAAATACGAGAGAATACGTAATGTCAGATGCCTGCCTGGCGGTAACGCGGCATTGCCGATCTCGAGCGGGTCAACTGTTCGACTTCGGAGAAGTTCTCACCTCTCCTTGCTCGATGACCTCCAAAACCAAGTTCGAGGTCGAACGAGTGGTCCAGCCACCATTTCCTACCAACACATCAAATAGTAGCTCGAGAAACCGTGGATTTCGCGTCATCGGTTCCCTAGTTCTCCTCGCTGCCGCTCTCAATCTCTCGACGTTCTTACCTGCTGCACCCAATTGGAGGTTTCTTTACAATGGGATTTTCTCTTCAGGTGCTAGTAGTCAAGCAACACTTGCTGATGACGGGATAACTTGGCAAGATGATACATGGCCTATAAGACAACAAACTCCTTGGGATATCTCGACCGATTTTCCTCATCCACGCGTTTTGGAATACGATGTGAGGGAAGGAACTTGGCTTCGATTGGACGTTCATCCAAAGACTGGTGACATCGTCTTTGACATGTTGGGTGACTTGTATTGTATCCCAGGAGATTCTACTTTCCGTAACTCGGAGGAGGATTCGGAAGTCGTTCAGGCGCGTAGTGTCACTCTAGGAATTCCTCATGATTCGGACCCACATTTCTCACCGGACGGAGAGAAGATCGTGTTCAGGAGTGATGCTGGACTTGGGTTGGAGAACATATGGGTTATGGACTGGACAGGGTGTCTTGAAATGGACGTTCGACGCGACGACGATTCTTCGTTGAAAGAGGCATGGGCTACTGCCTTTGAAGACCATGATCTGTTGTCCTATGGTATTGTTGAGACATCCGAGAGGAAATACAGGCGCTTATTGAGAGAAGGTCGTGCTGGAGGTATGTGTCTCGACTCTGTCAGTTTCTTTGGTGCTACATAGTCTCTAAATTTACATATGAACACTCCTCTCAGCACAAATGGTCACCAACGAAACTTATCGCTACGTCACCGACGCGAGGTTCCACCCATCTGGTAAAAAAGTGGTTGCGACCAAATGGTACACGTCTGGACGTTCTCTTGGTGCCGGTGAAGGTTGGGAGTATGATATCCCGTCCTCTAACACAAGTACCATCGCTGCAGGAAGCGGTACTCGTCTTGTTGGCCGAACTCTGCCTCCTGGATGGACAATGGATAACTACGGGGATCAACAGATTGGACCGGAGCAGCTTATTTGGTCGGGAGAAGACGCGTTGATTTATTCGAAGAATGTTAAACGAGAATCCACTGGGTCTTTTGAGTATAGCGAAGGTGGGTTAGTTTTCAATATGTATTGCTAGTCTATTCAAGCTAATATGATCATTCAGATGTTCATCAGGGAATTTATGCCATATTCTCGTACAACATAACCACAGGAGCTACTGAGACGTTGGTAGACGCGTCTCCCGGTGGTGCTAGCCGTCCCGAACTTTCACGCGACGGCAGAACTCTTGCTTTCGTGAGGCGTGTAAGAGATCATGAAGTCCTTGTTCTCAAGTACGTATATTCAATCTTTCGGTGGAACTTCATTCCGGAATGTTCTGATAAAATTGCTCCATAGGGACCTTGAGACAGGAACCATTCATCACGTTTGGGATGGCCTAACCTACGATCTGACTACGATTTCTGCACCAATGGGGACCTATCCGTCTTTTGCCTTCACTCCAAACGATTCTGCTATTATCATTTGGGCAGCTGGAAAGATTCACCGTGTTCCTCTCTCGACTAATCACCGTGGTGAAAGGATTACAGGTGGATCGCCTCACACTATTGGGTTCAAAGCACACATTATGAAGAATGTCGCCAGTACTCTATCTATCCCCAGAGCTGTCGACCTCGTTGATCTGGAAACTAGGCCGAAGCAGAGAGTACGCGCCTTCAGAGACCTAAAAGTTGACGATACTGGGAAAAAGGTGGTGTTTCGAGCCGGCAACGTGCCAGTTGTTCAAGTTGTTGGAAAGAACAGTCCAACAAAGGTGCCCGTGTTGCACGACGACGAGGGTCTTACTCCATACTATTCGCCGTCTTTTGTGCCTGGAACGGATGGCAATCTCATCATTCACTCCAGGTGGTCCGACACTGATTTTACAACTTTCGAAGTTGCCGACTTGGCTAAAGATGAAGCTTACGAGGTCGAGGGTCTACCGTTGGGAAGGTTCTTGTCACCGGTGCTGTGTGGATGCAAAGGTTCCAAGCGCACTATCGCCTTTGTGAAAACTGGAGGTGACTACCTCAGCGGTGATATCGTAGCAACTGCGAATACCGGTTTATATATTGGTGACATCGATCTCGAACCTTCTTTGTCTGCGAAAAAGATCAAAATCTCCAACCTTCGTCTCGTTCCTACGGAAATCAACATGTTCGACTCTGTCGAACTCTCGTTCATCAAAAAGAACAGAAAGCTTCTCGTGCAACAATCATCCCGAGCCTTTGTCATAGATCTCCAAGGCAAGCCAGTCGATTTGACTGGTAAACCTCCTCACTTCACCTTGGCGTCTGGTAAGATGTCAGCCGAGCTTTCGGTGTCCACTCGTTCAACATGCTGTTTGAGACGTTGGTTCAACAAGTTTTTCGGCAAGGAGGATAGTGGTTTCGATGCTGAGAACGTTGCGTTTGTGGACTTTTTCCATGTCTATGTTGCTCCTGGGAAGAAGATCAAGAGCGGTGAAGAGGTATGGTCTCGACCTGCCAATGCTACTAAAGGACTGGCCAGGGTTAGTCTCGACGGTGGGCATGATATAACGTGGAGTGCGGACGGAAAGAAGTTGTTCTGGTTCCTTGGTAAGTATTTCTTTCTCCAAGTATCTTTCTTTCTTGAGGTAAAGCCAAAACTCATCTCTCTAACTCTCCAGGTCCATTTTTACACTCTTTGGAAGTCTCGAAACTGAGCAAGTGCTCGTCGCAAATCGAAAATGATGCTACCAAGTTTGGGATTTCCTGTGTCAAAAACCTCTTGGAATACCAAGAAATTGTTGTTGAGCACTCGACTGACATCGCTCGGTTGAAGGAGTCAGCGAAGTCGTTCTCGCAATCTGACAATGCCGATGTTGTTGTCATTCACAATGCGACTATACTCACGATGGAGACTGGAGACCTTCAGGACGACCTCATCAAAGGCGGCATGTTGGTTATACGAGGAGGGGTTATTGAAGACATCTATTCTGTGGCTAATGCACCTGCTCTCACTACTTACATGGGTTCTATGGTGATCGATGCTCAAGGAGGTGAATACTTTTTTTAATCTTGTGTCAAGGCCACTGAGCAAGTTTCTGCACAGGTCTCGTAATACCTGGATTCATCGATTCTCATGCTCACTGGGGCGGCATGTCTAACCCTCATCCCGCTAAATCATGGGAGTTGCAAACATTCCTGGCATTTGGTGTCACAACCTTACACAAGTTTGTCTTTTTCGCTTTCCCTTGACTTAATTTATGTACTTAAGATTGGTTCTCTCCTCCCAGCCCCAGTTCAGATACTGTTGACGGATACGTCGAACGCAGTCGTCTTGAAAGTGGTCAATTTGTCGGACCTAGGATTTTCCATACTGGTACTATCATCTACGGTGCCAGCGAAGCTCCATACCATCAGCTCGCGGAAGACATGGACGAAGCACACGCAGCTCTCATCAGGATCAAAGCGGAAGGTGGTCCTTTTAGTACTTCGTACAAGAATTACAACCAGCCTATTAGGGCTTCCAGACAACGATTGTTACTCACAGCGAGGGAGATGGGTATGCTTTGTGTTCCCGAAGGAGGAATGAACTACGATTGGGATTTGACGTACATCATTGACGGTGCGTAGTATTGCTATAACTGGTCGGATAGTGTTCATGCCCTATTTCGTACAGGTATGACCACAGTCGAGCATTCTATTCCTGTTCCTGTGTTGTACGACGATGTTCTACAGCTTTTCACTCTCAGTGGAACTGCCAATACCCCGACTCATCTCGTCAACTACGGTGGCGCCTTTGGTGAACAGATTGTATGGGCAACGCAGGATGTGCCAAACGACCCCAAGTACGTGTTCAATATGAAAAGGAGTTTCCTGAAATCTTACCTCAACAACCTAGATTGTTGCGTTTCACGAGACATGATATCCTAGAGGTGGTCACGGAATCTACTGCGAGACCAAAGCAATGTAGGTCACGTCTAACTTCTCTTATGCTGCCGTCTCAATTTATGTATTGCTAGCATTCCAACTCTTCAACACTTCTGCGTCCATCGGAAAGATGGTCGACATGGGATTCAAAGCATTGATAGGAGCTCACGGTGAACCTCCTTTGGGCGTCAATTATCACGCAGAGATGGCGTTTGCGAACGCCGGCATGAACAACTACCAGGTGTGTATCTCGCGTTCAATCTCGAACGTTAATTCTCATCCTTTCGTCAAGACCTTACAAGCTGCAACATCCTGGGCTGCTCAGGTCTTTGGTATGTTTGACTCGGTCGGTTCGCTGTCTTCAGGAAAGCTGGCAGATCTGTTGGTATACCCCGCCGATGTTGATCTACTCGACGGACCTATCCAAGGGACTCGACAGTTGAAGTACGTTATGCGAGGCGGAAGGCTTTGGGACGCTGAGACTATGGACGAGATGTGGCCTGTGAAGAGCAAGGCACAAGTGATGCCGCCTCTCAATCCTTGAAATATTGGATTGGATGTGGAACTTCGCAAGGCAGTGTAACAATACCGTTATTTATTGGAAACACGTATCTGCTTGTCTAATAAGCGGTAATATCGTTCACAGCGAGGCTAGCTTTGAGTCAGCTAGTTAGCTAGTGAGTGCTATTCACCCACGGATAGTAACATTACAACGGTACAACAACGAATACAGTCAGTTACATGACGTCCTACAGAGAGAAATAGTTAGCGATCAGCGCGGAAGAATGGAGTGTTCAGAAAGAAACATACAATAGACATGATGTTCAACACATTACTTGATAAAGAGCCCCAAAAACGCCAGCTCATTCATACAACTTTTTAAATTTCTCATCCACGTCAAGCCTTTTGATGAATCCTTCCAGTCGCTTTTGTTCACGTCTCGAGATTGCACCTTCGCTTCCAACCTCCCACCCTCTGCCCCACCCGTCGTGCCATTAGCGGGTGGAGCTCCACAAGGGAGCCAGCAGCACCGTCAGATGTCTTCGTCATCGGAATAGAACTCGTCTTCTTCCTCGTCGATGGAGGTAAGATTGGTGAAGTCGACCTTGTATCTGAGCAGACCACCTATTCCACCGAAACCTTTGACGAATTGAGCACCTTCCTGAGAACGATTGGTGACGAATTCGAGGTTGGCACCAAATTCCTTGTACTTTTCGGCAAACCATTCGAGTAACGGTTGGGGTTCCTCAGATTGTTCCATCTCAAGACCAGTAGATTTGTCGAGGAATTTTTCGTTGTCCTTCTCTTGCTCTTTGTTGCTGTAGACAATGATTTCCTCTAGTGAAAGGTCTGAGCGCCAAAACATAGCAGAAAAGGAATAGATGCTGACCTCCAGCAGCATTTCGAAGAGTGTACCGCATGGTGTCCAAATTCTCCCATACAATAAGTGTCTCTACAGCGCCGAGCTCCAAAGCCTTCAAGGTGTCATCGATACCAAAGCAATATTTGCCCGTATCCTGGCTGATCTCGTCGAAGTACTTTTGGATGAGTCGCTTCTCCTGTACGAACTTGACATTGGCAAGAGACTCCGCAGCCAGCTCGATGGCCTATATGAAATATCAAAATGAGCGCTTCAAATCTCAACTTCGTAACGAACCTGGTTGAAACCGTTCTCCCCTCCGTAACTGACGTCGACGACCTTGATTACCTTGGCAGCTAGACGTTGATCGAACATATCGCTCTGACTCAGCTCCGTCTTGAAGTCTGCGCTACCAGCGAGGACGAGACCAGTCACATTGACCTTATCGTTGGTAATGAAGTGTTGAACGGCCAATTCGGCAACCTTGCGGACATAGTTGTGCCGCTTTTCATCACGAAGACGTGAGAAACGCAGAGCGGACTGACCACCACGGCCGTGCTTTTTGGGTAGATCGACGGTGAACTTGTGGATGACTTCACGAGTGTTTCCTGAGAGAGTGCCGAACAGAGTACCGTTACCATCCATGACAATGAAACCGAATCGAGAATCAGATTCAAGGAGTTCGGAGAGGGCTTCTGTGTGGAATTTGTTGTCACAGAGGTAGAGTGAGCTATGCGAGTTCGTATTAAAAAAAAATGCGAGTAAGGATTCAGTCCAGAACATACGTATTGATGGGTTTGTGAGGCTCGAAATCGAAAGATACTTTTTTCTCCTTTCCTTCGTCAGTCAAGATTGTACCGACAAAGAGCACAAGACCATTCGGTGGCACCCTGTTGTACAGCTTTAAACGTTGCTGAGTACTGGTAATAGCTGCCAGTACCGATAAACGATTGACTCGGGACTTAATGTTGGATGCTGTCCCGTATTCTTGCGTCAACATAGCAGATGCTCTTGAAATTTGATCCTGCAGACGACGTTTGGCCTTTGCACACGATCCAACTGGATCAAACACACCTTCGGAGGAATAATTAGACTGATCATGGAAGTACCAGCTCTGTAAAGGAGATTAGAAGAAAAGGCGGAACAAAGCCAGAGAAAAATTTACCCTCTAGCAGAGTCGAGACTCTTAATGAGTTTCTTGACTTTCCACATCTGAATATTCTGCTCTGCAGCATCCTGACTCATGATAGGCAACGACGTATACGAAGTACACTGAAGTTGAAGATGGCGTAGTAGCCGATGTCGAGGATGGGATAGAAGAAAAATTTGATGCTGCAAGCCGTGGGCTTCCCGTATATAGCTGGTCCTCCACGTGCCTGATCAAGCTTGAAACTAACAACAATGACGACGCCTGCGCGGAAGCGCCCTATCGATGACTCTCCTGCACAACGGAAACGACTCAAGATGACTGGTCCTGA
The DNA here is from genome assembly GCA_004369135.1 of Dendrothele bispora CBS 962.96. Lineage (NCBI taxonomy): Eukaryota > Fungi > Basidiomycota > Agaricomycetes > Agaricales > Dendrothele > Dendrothele bispora. Next base: position 123,682 of record ML179179.1, on the reverse strand, counting down.
TGACACCTCCGTTGCAGTCGAGGTTGCGCGAAAGAGCGCGCCCGAATCGGTCAAAGACATCCCAACAGCTCCAGAAGCTCCAGAAAAACCGCAGAGAAAACGCATTAGAAAATTAACAGCTCCACGTCCCTTCCCCACCGTGCCCACGTCTGTCTCTGCAACTGGTCCGAGATCTGCTCATACCGAAGGGAAAAACTTGATATGTATAACGCGCAAATCAAACCTAGGTGCATACTTGCGAAGGTGCAAGAATGTCTTTGTTAAAGATGGGTTCGTGGTCTGTCTTTCGAAAGTCCGCGTACTGTTCCTCATGAAGCGCAGTTACAAGACTCTCCATCTGAGTGCAATGGGTGCTGCTATCCCGCTATTACTTCAGTTAGCTGTCGCTCTTCCTCCAATCCTTCCTTTTTCACCTCAAGAAATACACATCGAGACTACCACTGGGACTGCAGAAGTTGTTGACGAGGTTTTACCAGAAGATGAAGACGAGGACATTACACAGCAGACAAGAGGAAAATCTACGTTGCAAGTTGTTGTTAGGATCGGTGACGGAGAGCCATCCGTTTCTGTCGCCCATAACTCCAAGAAAAAGGCTAAGCCGCGAGCTATCGACGAAAGGAATGGAAAAAGGAATGCAAAGCCTTCTGATAAAGAGGTCGTCGTCGTTCAAGAACCAGAGCAAGTTGAAATGGAGATGGTTTGAGACTTGTAAGGAGGTTTCGCTTTTTCTATGTTGTCCGAGTTCAGCCAACCCACCTTCCACACATTAAGCCCCGCCGTCCTCCGAAGCCTTGAGATATGCTCTAATCCTCAAGTTCTTGCTCGTTGATCGATGCTCAGACCTGCGTCATTCCATCGAGGCTCTCCATGCTTATGCTTGTCAGAAATATTTCTGCAGTTGACAAGACTCGCAGTATATACATACCACCGTAGGATCGCGGCTCTGACTTGCTATCAATGCCTCCTCTGTCTTTTCCTGTCTTCCTCAACGGTCTACAGCTATAATCTTTTTCCTAGAGAACTCGTACTGCGCAGGTTTGTAGATTTCTGAGTCATTCATTACGTGTACATAGGCATCATATGAATACCCAGTCAATAAATTTCCGGATCCCTCACATTAACTTGGATCTGGTCAGTGGTATTCCTCTGTCGCACCCAGGTCACGTACACGTAAATTCCAGCCTTTTTACGCCTCGGGCAATGCTTTCCGTGCACACTCAGGTCTATCTGAATGCGAGTATCCTCAGCTTCTCGAAAGGTGGCGTCGTGTCTTTACTCCGGGTTCTGAAAAAAGAATGCTGGCACTCTGTACTGATTCTCAGAAATGCGGAAATCAGAAAGAAAGGGCCGTTCCCAGGGGCTTCCAGCACCTTCGAGCGTATTTAAGAGGTGTCCAGCCCATCGAGAAGTACTTCCATTCCATGAAATGGCCGTAGGATGCCTTCACGCAACATGCGCAGACCGAGGAAAAACTTGCATTTCCAATAATCAAACCTCAGATGACTTTACTTGGTCAGACCGAGACCGGACATTATATTGTATAAGATAAAGGCAAGTTGATACAAAAGTGTAGTAGATACTCCCCCAGACTGGAGCAAAAGAAAGTACGTGTCGACTGATGACTATTTGAATGTTAATTTAAAGTAAACTACAATTGACCGTTCCAAAAGTGTCCCAAATAAAAAACCCAAAGATTTAGGAAACGGGTATACCTATCACTCTCAAACTCTTCCTCATCGCCTGAACCTGTGCCATGCCCTTCTTATTCTCACATACTCTCCGCAAAACTTGTTTCCAAGCAGGTAGCGGAGAAAGACGATAATCAATCCATTGCAGGCCGTGGCTGGGAAGCCCTTCCCACCGATTGTACATGTTCCATGGCACGGTTTTATATGGAACGTTGTCTATTCTGAGAGAAAGATCCTCAGTGGACAAAAGATCCCGCAGATGACGGACAGCGAAATCGTGGGCTTGACGTGCCGTGAAACGCTTCTTTAGATCGTGCGTAACCATTCCGTCGAGGAGAGGTGCCAATGTAGGCATATAGGGAGTTAGGTGCTGGATGGAAAGGAGGATAAAAACAGTATTGGAATCGAAGTGCGAAAAAATCATACCTGAAGCATCTCACAGAACGCTACACCAAGTACCCCAACGTCGTAAGCGAAAGGATCATAGAAGAGTTCACCTTGAGCGACGTCCATAGCGCTGTATTCACGCATCCAAGCTAGATCAGACGGGAGCTGAAAAGTTCCTGGGGGAACAATCATAGAGAAATCAAAATCAATGATGGCGAATTGAATCTGGTGGTTGACTGAATCGCGCATTTCTATGAACGGCTTCGCATATCCTTTAGATCGCGCGGGAATGTAAAAAAGGTGGTTCAAGACCATATTATTGATCTTGATATCCCGATGAACTATACGGAGTTGATGAAGGGTACGCAGTCCCTGATCACAAGATGTTTTCAGTGAAAAATCAAATTAGAACCCCAGAAAGACTACGTACTCGTAGGGAATCGATCACGAAGTCACAAGCTTCGCCAACAGTACGAAAGAGATCAGAAGGACCAGGTATATCACCCCATCGAGGCATCACTACGAAAGCGTAGTCGCTTTCGTAGTCAATAACATCGAGAATGGGTAGGACGCCAGGCGTAGAAGATTGTACTCTCAAGAGCTTGACTACCTCATGCTCCTGAGATTTTGCTCGCACAATCTTGATGTAAACATGTCGTCCAAGGGTATCCTGAGCAGCAAACACTCTTCCAGTGTTGTACGTCGCCAGGAAAGGAGGGACGTTCACTTCCGCAGAGCTACGATTGAAAATGGTGTGAGGCACGTCTGTTGGATCAGTGATAGCATAAGGAAACTGTTGCAGATTGTGTGGTGTCTCGCAGGTAGGGGACGTCAGGCCGTCAGATATATCCAGCTCTTTGAGCTGAGAGCCAGGAAGGTAAAGAGCGTAGCCTTGCTTCTTGAACCAGGGGCTAAGGGAAGTCCAAAAAGCAGCCCATTCTGCAGAGGATTCGAAGAGGGGTCGTTTGTTGAGGTCAAAATCTTTGGGTAAGGGCATGAGGATAAACGCCGTTTGTGTAAGGTCTGATTTATACTACTCCTCTCGTCCGCCTTTAAGTCGAAACTTGGAGCTATAAGGCGATTATTAGGGGGTACATAATTGATGCAAACGATGCGTACGTTAGGCACTCAAGCGAAGTAATGTTGAGTTGGAATCTTGAATTCCATTCGACTAGAAGATGGAGGTAGAGGAGCAAGAGCTTTTGGCGAGTTGGTCCATTCCATTCTTTGGTCATTCCCATGCCCGCCTATGAATGAATACGATACAGTCATTTATATTTGACAATCGTGGACATTCCGATGGTCATTAGGTGGACAATCGATCCTCGTTCTAGATTTTGAGCTTGCAGTAGATCATCCAAGATCGATGTAAGAGTGAAAACCTGAATTCGTGCATAAAACTTGCCGGACCAATTGCCGCCAACTGCCAGACTCGGAAATAAAGGTAAATCCCGTCACGTAACATCCTAAACAAGGTAAATCATAGAGTATACTTGTGCCACAGTTATTGTTCTTCGACTCGAACATCACGTTCTTAATTGAACCACGACTTAAAGGGATATCATCTCATTATTTCTATTCTTTTAAAACGCTCACGCAAAAATGGTCTCAAACGCGCGTGCCCCGACGATCTCCAGAAAGAAGATGAGGAGGGCACGAAATGACGCCGACTCGGACACGTCCGAATATCATTCTGACGAAAGAATCGCTGCAAGACCGCGCAAACGTCAGCGAAGAGAAGCTTCGGGACCTCCAAAACGAAAAATCCGATCCGTCAAGCCCGATCTAAAAGCAGCCACTCCTGCAGAATACAGAAGAACACGCGGGAAGCGAGGGCTACTGGAGAAATTCATGAACGATTTCCCCCTAGAACTCAAATTCGAGGTCAGTTCTATCGTCCAAGGATTAGTATGAAATTTCTGATCCTACCTCTTGCACAGGTCTTCCGGCACCTCGAACCACTAGATGTTCTCCGGCTTGCTCGAACTTCAAAAAGTCTCCGTGCTATTTTGATGAGTCGTTCGTCCTCGGATATTTGGCGAGCCGCCCGTTCGAACGTCGAAGGACTTCCACCTCTTCCTCACGATCTCAACGAGCCTCAGTACGCTAATCTCGCGTTCGACCCTCATTGTCATGTGAGTATGTTCGGTACTTAGCAAGTGGCACGTGTAGTAACGGCTCTCTCTGCTACCAGAACTGTATGACCCGATGCGAAACCATCATATGGGGCTGCCGTATGAGGTGTTGCAAAAAATGTCTACCTAAAGTGTGCGTAGACACTCAATCAGTTTTATTCAATCTTTGTCAATAACACTTCCGTAGATTTTGTGATTATGATGAACTTCGCGCACGCTTTTTATGGAGTAGCCATTTTCAAGATATGCTATGGTGGGCTTGTCCCCAGCTAGACTTCGATCTTGAAGGTATCAAGTCCCCATGTAAGATTTTTTTTCTATCAATGACGTTCTTTAATCATGATGATGCAGGGGGTAGCGGACCAGCTTGGATAGGGGTCATCCCTTCTGCTACCGAAAAGATTGCCCTGCAGTTGGAGAAACTTTCTCCGGAAGAATACAAAGACTGGATCGATGCTCAGAAAGTCCTATCCGAGGTAATTACAGAGGTGCGTTTCTTCAGCTTGGTTTAATTACCTTTTTTCTCTCCTTTTCTTCTTTTTTGCTGAGATAGTTTCAGCACGTCGAAGCTTGTATCAAATGGCGTCGTTCTAAGACAGAGGAACGATCAAAACAACTTGCCACGATTCGAAGTCGGCGCAAAGAAACGTGCGTTACTCCACATCATCCTGAATACGCTCGCTAACCTTCATTCCAGAATAATCCAAAGACTGAACGACCTCGGCTGGGGAGAAACGGTGAAGGAACTGCTTGAAAGTCATGATGATCCCTTTTCGTCACACAGACTAGTCAATCAAGCTAAGGATTTGACTGACAGAGGTGAGAGCTTCATCTTGATAGGCCAATCAAGCATTTTTTCAAAGTGTAGTATCAATGTGGACAGGCTGGAGAAATATCGAGGGACCTCTCGTCGAGTTCCTTGCGGAGAGGAGAGCAAACTTTCAAGCCGAAAAACGACTTGACACACTGCGCTACCGCTGCACCATCCTCAGACACATGTACAAGGCTCGAAGTGATTGTACTGATCCAAATTTCCCTATGCCCAGCATCGGCCACGCGATGATGAGCTGGAGGGTCTTCGATAACATCTGGAAGATCCCTTTTGATCAGGAATCGATCGAAGCGGAGGTTCAAGAGTGCTTTCAGAAATTAACACCGTTGATTTCAGAGTGGCACTCACATGTCAAACGAAGTTTGCTTGAAATCGTCCAAAGAGAATTACCACACACTAGGTTGCCCGATTTGGCACTGGCAAAGACAGTATTCGAGTGCAATTCCTGTGGTGAATACTTGTGGTACGCCGACGCATTTGTTCACAAATGCTTGATTACTATAGGCCCTCAAGACCAAGCCCGGGAGGAAGCTCGGAGACTCGAATTTCTTGATTTAGGATTGCCTTACGATCCCTATGAGGAATTTGATCTCGGAATTTGGAGAGTTGACGTTCTACGTTATTCTCATGAAGCATCACGCAAAGCGATCATGACCATGGAGGTTTGTGGCCTTGATATAGAGACAACGACGGTGGACGACCTACATATTCTCAATCCGATAATGGAATGTCTTACCTGTGCCGATGACGATGACGATGCTGGGAGGACTCGGACTTTCTTGCGGTGGGAACACGTTGTACGTATCCTCCACAAGCTCCCTGTTCAGCCAACGTTTGATTGTTTTCACTTGAAGATCCTGCACAATGACCAATGTGAGGACATTGTGCGATTGAGCGACGAAGATTTCCAAAACTTGAGGGAACAAATCGAGAATTGGGAAAGAAACGAGATGAATTCGGCAATGTTCTACACGTCGGATCCTCTTCGCTGCAAACTTTGTCACTACCCTGGAAATCTCAAAGACATCAAATCTCATCTCAAGCGGAGGTGCGCGGTTGGATACTGCCCAAAAATTCTCTTTTCTGACTTCATATCCGTGTTTCTTAGACACAAGGTCGGGAAAATGACTAAAGAACATTGGCGCTGGAATCCAGGGAGAGTACATCTTGAAAAGAGAGTCGGAATCCCTCTTTGGGATAGGATAGGGACGTAAGGCATAGACGTTTTATTTGAGACGTGATATTGCATATGTACATACTGAGAAAGTTCGTCGTAACCGCTCCGAAAAAAGGTACCGGCTCCTTGTTGACAAAGCACGGATCGTTAGTTGAGTCTTGCTTTTTTCCTCGAATGGTTGTGTCCCACATTATTCGCCTGTTGGGGCACGTATACTGCTCCGCCCACGCTCATCCCACTAGCAAAACTAGTCGAGCTCCCCGGTTTACTTTGTCCTTGGTTTTGTGTTTGGGGTTGTCCTGGGGCGAACGGTGCACCTGGTCCGTTCATCTGAGTGTTCTGCGGAGCCATCATTGAGGGTGCATCGTCATGTGCAATTCGTCGGTGGGGCGGTATTTGGTGTAGAGGGACTGACTGAAAAGCACTACTGCGGGTGTTAAGATGATACTTGCGTGAGTGAGGAATTGCACTTACTTCCACGTGGGTAAAGGGTCCTCAAGAAACCATGGATGTTGTATGGCCTCCTTGGCTGTTATTCTCTTGTCGGGGTCGTAGAGGAAAAGTTGTTGAAGGAGATCGTAGCCTTGTTGGGAACGTATACGGGACTGACACCATTCATGTAGACGATAATGAGAGCTGAGTGGAGTGACTGTCAGACGTTGGTAAGACGGTGAAATAGCGACGTACCGTTCCAGCCTTTTCATATTCGCAAATTCGGGCATGTGCACCAATCCAGGCCAGTCTTTCTCTGCTAGGTGGTCAGAAAATGATACCAAACAGGAACACAAGCCACATACCGTCTGGTGTACCCAAAACCTCAAATATCCTGAGTAGTTGGTCTTTCTGAAAGGGGACATTCTTCTTTGAGTCCAACTTGGCCTCTTCACCCTTGAAAATCGGCCGAAGACTGGCCAATTCAGCTATGACACAACCCACAGCCCAGCAGTCAATCGCTTTATTGTAATGCTTAGCCCCCATCAATAACTCTGGCGCACGATACCATATCGTAACGACGACCTTGTCCCCGGCGAAAAGTGGCTGCAGAGGTTCATAGATGAGTCTTGCCAAACCCAAGTCGCCTATTTTGACGACTCCATTAGAGGTGATGAGAATATTCGCAGGTTTGAGGTCTCGATGGAGGATGTGACATGAGTGGAGGTAGATAACACCATTGATCAATTGGTAAATCAATGATTTGAGGACCGGTGTAGTAATGGGAAAACGAAGGGTTTGGGAGTGGTGATGAATCACTTGCTGGAGAAACACGCACCGTCAGTACTGCAAAGCAAACGGAATTCGAAACGAAGCAGTAATGGAACGAAGTAGCACAGAGAAAGCACTAAAGTGATACACTCATCAGGCATCGAGCAAGCGAAGACGTACCAGAAAATCATGTTCGGCATAGTCAAACACCATGTAGATCGACTTGTCTTCTAAGATGACTTCTTTCAATGCAACCACATTCTCATGATTGATCTCTCTATTTAGCTATGTACAACAACTCAGTTAGAGTTTGCAGAAAACAGCAAAGAAACACTTACAGCCATTTCCCGGATGGCGCTCTGACTTATGCCAGTGTAGGTGATTACATCTCCCTCTTTGTCTGGCTTGAATTTTTTGATAGCGTGAATCTTTCCGTCCTCATCTAAACTTTGGGCTTTATACACCCTCCCGTACGTCCCCGACGAGATAAATCCAAGAATGTTGTACTTCTGTTGTACTGGTCGTTTCATAGAATCGCGTTTTTTGCGATAGAATAGCATAGGGTCATGGTGGAGGGTATTTGTAGACAAGTCTTCCATCAGTTTAGACATAGCAGTGACCTTAGAGAGGAAGAAAGCTTGCTCATCGTCGTTTGAGCTCTACTTGGTAGTTTGGTGCCGGGTGTTTAGATGGGAACCGACGTGAGAACTTTCGGGAACACCACTTTCAAATTATTAACATATACTAAGTATCCTTTGATGTATAGTTAGCTGTACATAGCTGTACACTACTGGATAGTTTGGTGGGTTTCTATACCGCCATGTATGGTACTTTCCCTTGAATGATAGTTTGAATGATAGTTGCCACTCGGTACCTGAAAGTCTTTTGTTTGAAATAACGTCGTTATTGTTTCTGGCGGGTATATGTAAAGTCGGAGGTACGTAACGGTAACGCTCAAAATCCCTTCTTGTCTTTTCACCAACATGGCCTCAACTCAACCAGGTCTGAACGAGCTTACAGGTTCCTCAACCATACCCTCTGACGATATTCGTTCCATGCACCACACGAACGAAACCGAAGGTCCTGGGTCTCTGAAGAGGAAGACGCGCCAGACGCGAAAAAGGGGTGGCAGAGACAAAGACACCCACCCAGATTTAGATGATGGAGTCGGAGATACCTCGAGGCCACGCAAGCGTAGAAAGCAGGTAATAACTGAATCTTCGACGCGAACTGGCCAGTACGATGAGCGCCAAAGTAACATTGCCAAAGAATACAAGGGCGTAAGAGGAAAGCGGGGTCTATTGGAGAAAGTCAAAGATTTACCTCTCGAACTGCTCTTAATCGAGGTGGGTTCGTATTATTGAGATTTTTGCTCTTTCTCATCTGCTTCTGCAAGATATGCCAATATCTTGAGCCCCTTGACATCCTTCGGCTTGCTCGGACGTCCAAGAATCTTCGTGGTATTCTTATGAGCCGTTCATCCAAGGACATCTGGGAGACCGCTCGTGCCAATGTTGATGGTCTTCCACCGCTTCCTCCCGATCTCAACGAGCCCCAGTATGCACATCTTTTGTTCGACTCGTATTGCCATGTAAGCTGGTTCATTACTGGATACCCTTTACTCATAAGCTTATCCACGAGTCTAGAAATGTATGCAGAATCGATGCGAAATTATCATCTGGCAGTGCCGTATGAGATGTTGCAAGAAGTGCCTCTCTACTACGTATGGGCTTTTTACCTTCTCCGATACGCATGAATACGAGTGAATAACTCGTGTGTATAGGTTTTATCCATTCCCATATCTTGTCCGCAAGTTTCCGGAACTAGCTCGTCGAGAATCTTTTGGTCAACTCTTTGATATCATTTGTTGGTCAATCCCACACTTGGACTGCGACTTTGAAAACATCAAGAGCCCTTGTAATTGATTCCTTCTTCGATTCAAAGATTATTAAATCAATGTGATGGTACACAGGGCGTCATCATGACAAAGCTTACCTTCCTGATCTCGTCGACGTATTCTTTCGCGAATTAGAAGAACACATTCCTGACGACGAAGCTAATATACCTGCCTTCCAAGATTGGGTAGTAGACAAGCTTAACCAGAGAACGGCTGTTGTGGCTGTACGTTCGACAGCCTCTTTCTTTACTGCAAGGTATATACTCATTTTCGATATAGCACGCAGAAGCCTGTATCTCTTGGTATCAATGTAGAACAGTACAGCGCTTGGAGGAGATCTATACAATCAAAATGCGGCGCAAAGAAGCGTATGTGACACTTTTTTCCTCTCCATGCATATGTAATCTGAACACCACATCCGATGTAGTATAATCGAGAAATTGAAAGCTCTTGGCTGGGAGGAAACAATATCGAGATTGGCGAAAAAATGGCGCGACCCGTTCTCTCGACACAAGTCAGTCAATCAACCCAGAGATCTGACCGAAAGGAGTACGTGACCTGCGCAAGTGTTTCACTGAAGATCTTTCAGGCTCACGTTAGGTGATCCAGGTTGGAATAACATTCAAGGCGGTCTAGTTGAGTTTCTGACCGAGCAGAAAATACTTTTGGACTCGGAAAGACGACCAGAAATCCTGCGTAAACGCACCTTACGAATTTCCGAGGCGTGCAAGGACCAACGCGAGGGGACCGACCCAGTTGTTCCTTTCCCTAGTCTCGGTGATGCCTTCTCGTGGGGTGTCTTTGACGGTATTCCACTGATTCCCATTGAACAAACCTCCATCGAAGCAGAACTGCTGGAGTGCTTTCAGAAATTGGAGCCATTGATCTCTGACTGGCGTTCGCAGGCTGACCAAAAAGCGTTTGAAATCCTACGCACAGGAATTCCTACCGCTGTGGTGCCTGACCTCGCTCTCGCCAAAACCGTGTTCAAATGCACATCTTGCAATGGACAATTTTGGTATGCCGATGTGTTTGCCCATCGTTGCACGATCGCCGGTCCATCGGATGACCAAGCTTTCCTGCAACGCTACCTTGATAGAGGTTTCGTGATTAAACCGTACGATCAGGGCTATTCTAAACCTTGGGATCCTACTTGCATTCAGTACTGTCCTGAAACATCCAGCAAAGTTACTGCTCTGATGAGGAGTTGTGGGCTAGATCCCGAACAGACGACAGTAGATGAGTTGCACGTATTGGATCCTTTGATGGAATGTTTGACATGTTCTGAATCTAACTTGAGCTCGAGGGTCTTCATGCAATGGGAACTTGCTGTAAGTCGAGTACAAAGACTGCCCGTGATGTTTGGACTGAGTCATTCTTTAGGCTTTGCATTCTTGTGATGACATTGTACGGTTGAGCGACGAAGAAATTGAGTATTTCCGGACGGATATTGAGCACTGGAAAAACGAAGCCATCAACATGCCCGCTTCTCAAATCAAGTTACCTTTTCGTTGCAAAATTTGTCATGTCGTTGCAGGCAAACGTATGCTCGCTGTCCATCTTAAAGAAAAGTGCGTCGTTTTCACTTTCTTATGAGGTATATGGGGTGACTTTTTGATCTTCGATCCTTTTACGCAGGCATAACGTTACACAAATGACCAACGAACACTGGTATTGGAACCCGGGCAAGACGACTCTTCGCCAACGGGTTTATTATGGTACAATTCTCAAGATTGAACAGTGATACCGGAATCTTGTAATACCCTGCTTGTACAATGAAACACGTAGTCTTGAAATCATTTGTATGTTCACCGTGTCTTGAAGTTGGATCTTCGTCAAGACCAGAGAGATTGAAGCTTGGGAGTCGAGAACCTTGTGATAGTTGATGGTTGAGATGCCCGACGCGTGACGTGTCTAATCATCAAAATAGCTTTTCAATGTTCCTCATCTCTTTCCTACTGTCCTTCGTTTTGCATGGTTTCGCTTTCATTTGTCGGAAGCTGGGAATAACTTTGCTTGCCCAAAGGTTCCTTTTGCGCGTTCTTTCGTCTGGGCCGGTACCTCAACATGTCGCGTTCGTTATGGATGGAAATCGCAGGTTTGCGAGGATGCACGGGAAACAGGTCCCGGAGGGTCATGGAGAAGGGTATTTGGCCCTCAAAAGAGTAAGTATCCTGTTCTGTTTTTTTCCTACCGTTCATCTCGCTCCCTTTTTACAACGTGTCTCTAGGTGTTAGAAATTTGTTTGCGCCTGCGAATACGTTGCGTATCGGTCTATGCGTTTGCAATTGATAATTTCAAGCGGTCACCCGAGGAGGTAGATGCGCTGATGAACTTGGCACAGAGCAAATTGCTTGAGTTGTGTGAGCATGGGTAGGTTTCTCTAGTTCTTGTCTGTTGGAACGTCGAATACTCATGGGAGCTATGCAGCGAGCTTTTGGACCAGTATGGTGTCAAGTTAAATGTCGTTGGGCGCACAGAGTTGTTCCCGGATTTTGTTCAAGCTGCAGTCAAAAGAGCCGAAGATTTGACGAAAAATAACTTAGAGTGAGTCTCTTCAAATTTATCATGTGCAGGACATTTTTGACGCTGAAACTTTTTTTTCTAGATCTATCCTCAATATATGTATGCCTTACGCGTCCCGAGACGAGATTACCACTGCAGTAGAAGATTGTGTCCAAGAGGCTCTTTCTAGGCATTCGACAACAGGAACCGATGATGGAACAAATGTTTTGTCGTTCGTCTGCTCATCCAACTTTCGTGTTCGACCACTGATGACCGTACTCAAAGACCAATGGACATTACAGAAGATATGATCACTTCACACCTTATGTCAATGCAGCGTGGTAGCCCACCACTCGATATTCTCGTTAGAACCAGCGGAGTAACGAGATTGAGTGATTACATGTTATGGCAGGTCTGTCTCTTTACACTGATCATTATTGTCCTCTTCTGTGCAACTCACTTCTCTTGCCCCTGCAGTGTTGTGAGCATACTCAACTTCATTTCAGCCCAGCCTACTGGCCAGACTTTGGACTGTTCGATTTTGTACCGATCATTTTACAGTGGCAGAGGGCTGTGTGGTTTGGTAGGAAACAGGCGACTGTACCGTCTACCTATGGTAATCGAACCACACATTCCTCAAGAGGCCGGTCGGTAGAAAGGAAAGTTGTGGGTAGGAGGGTAGAGGTCGAGTCGTATTAGTGTCTGTATCACGGTACCAGTGGGATAGAACTGTACACAGTACAGCATTGAATCCAGTTGTTATTTTGGAAATGGAGTTTGACTCATCGTGATTACGTCCGAAGGGACGCCGCGTCATGGAGTCGGCAAGGACTCCAACACTTAATTCACGCGCACAGTTTTATACGGAGCCATATCTTGACCAGAACAACCACAACCTCCAGCGTTCTCTAGGTCTTTCTACCAACTGCGAGTCGCGATGCAACTAGCATCGCACGGGATGCGAGGAATACCTCGCAATATCCCGAATATAGTCCCTGGTGGTCATAGTACCGCCAGGGCAATACATATACCATCCTTTACACCGGTCAAACCACCATCTGCATCGGGAGCTGCTAAACGAATTCTATCTGAAACCAGGACTTTTCTGACTCGCTTCGTCGGTCATCTTACTGCTCCAGGCTTACAACATCCATATGTATCCCAGTCCATGAGCCAGGTCGTTCGAGGCGCTGCGCCAGGACGTATGGCTAGTATTCAGCAACGGATGTCGTTCCCCGTTCGTAATGCTTTAGCCAGGCCAGTTCAGCCTCTTTTCTTCCCCCATGCTCCTACGTTTGTCAACCGTTCTGTCGTTCAAGTCGGACTCGGCAGCGCGAGGAAGTTTTCTACAGGCCGACCTCTGTTCCAGAGTATCATCGAAAATGTTCCAATTACAGGGCGAGCATTCTACGAAGCGGATTGGGAGCTCGATATGAAGGCAAGTCGGTCCATGATGAAAAGACCTGTTTCGAAGGGTAAGGAAAAAGTTCGTAGCAAAGAGATGTTGAAGCCCAAGGTGACAACTGTTGTTCCGGACTGCACTGTCACCTCGGAGCCGTCCCTCCCTGAATTTGACCAATTCTTTGCTCCCGTCGACACTCCTTCAGTCATGACCTACCTCCTCATCCCTCTCGCACCCACACCTACCAACCGGGTTCCTCTTCCTCCAGACATTTCACCCCATGCACCTCTTCTTCCGCTTCAGACGCTGGGCTCTATCCATAACTCTCACGAGTTGCACTCTCTACGAGTATCCTCGTTATTCGCTCGTCTAGACGCTGCAAATGTATGGGAAAGGGGCGTGAATTGTTATTCATACGCCAGTCGTGCAACTTTAGAGGGTGTCTGTACCATTCTGAAGGTGGAATTTGTGGGATGGACCAAGGCGCAAGTCAGGGGAGTTATTGGAGAAAGTGGGACTGGTTGGTGTGTGCTGGAAGAAGTACTTATCCAAAGGGACGAAGACGAAGACGATAACCTTTCTGACACGTCCTCCATCTTATCAGGCATTTCTGGAGATTGTGGGAGCGTTGGTATCGGGATACAAACACCTCCTGAACCTTCCCAGACCCTAGTGTTACCGACTCTGGACTTCTCTTCCTCTTTCACATCATCAGTCGAGGCCTCACCCAGACTGCCACGGTCGTCTTCCTCTCCGGAGATCGATATGTTCTCTGATATAGAACTGGAGGCTGATCCTTGGGCCGAGGTTTCTTCAGATGGAAGTTGGACTGACGCTGAGCCCGTCGATCAATGGTACGGTCTCAGCTCGAATTTTACTCAAAGGCTTGATGGACGCTCCGAATGGCGTGAGCCTATGGAATCCGTATTCTGAATTGATATTTTCGGATGCTTCTTATGATCTACGTTTCTACTTCTGTCACTTGTCGAAACGCCCACAATCACGCATTCTTTTCATTTCTTTGATGTCCGTACCGCATCTCCACACTCCTTAAATTTAGTTTCTTTTATGACTACCAAAGACTTGCTGTATTTTGTTTTCGAGCTCTATGTACATACTTGCTTGTGAAATAAAACACGATTAAAAATCAAGTTCCGCAATGCAGTGCAGATTCAGTTTCTCGGCAGATGGCGTATTTCGCGTGCGATATTTTTGTTCAGATGTAAAGTCCTCACCAAAAGTCTTTTGCACTCGTACTTTCACGACCACTATTCTTCACAATAACGTCCCTCACTAATTTCCATTATCTTAGGACTCTTGCTGGATTCTATGGATGAATCCAGTGTCACAGACTCTGGTCCATCATCTTCAAGTCCCTTTGTTTCTTCTGTCCTTGGCGTCAAGGGGCCTTTACGCTTCCGACCTCACCACTATTCTCAAAGAGCACATGTATGCCTACGACGCGTCGAATTTTCTAGTGATTCCAGCGATGAAGGGGAGGACACTGGTGTTGTGTATTTCAGTCTCTTCGCTCACAAACGAATTGACGTGAAACCCGGGAAGGAGATATTGCTGACAGTCGCAAATGGGCGTTTCAAAGACAAACCCATACTTTTACAGGGAATCCGTGCAGATTTCGATGGCTCTAGTGAAGACGAAGGGATCGAAGACGTTGTGGATGTTCCGAAGAAGAAACCTGCGTCGCCAGCGCCTGCGACTGTTATCCCTCCAAAGATGAGAAGGGCATGGACAAAGAAAAATGAGGAAAGTCCACCGGGTAATCTTCGTAAGTCATCCTAATCTCTACTTGGAGCGTTTAGAATAAACTTATTGTACTTATCTCGATGCTTAAAAGCACCTCCTGTTCCTCGCCACACAGATGTCGGAGTGCAGGTTGAACCTTTCTCAGAATCCGTTGCCATCCAAGTACAGCCCGAATTGACTTCAGATGGTGTACAAACCGAAGAGCATAAATCTTCTGTGTCAACTCAAACTTGGATTAGCACGACTTCAACGTCTGTGCAAGTAGATATACATCCCGATGACTCTGAAGCCTCCTCAAAGTCGAATCAACGGCTCCCAGAAGATAACAGTGGATCTTTGAATCGGCAGACAGTGCGCTATTTTTTGTAACTTAATTTATCTATTACTTATCTAGGGTAGGAACGAAAGCGAGACCAAAGTAGAAGTCTTTCTCCAATGGAACTTGATTCTCCTACCGAGAGTCCTCCGGATTCCCCTGTTTTCACGCCTACTTCCGTCCCTGCTCTTATTGCTAATTTGTCTCCATCTATGCTGCCCCAAGCGATGATTGCTAGAGGTTCGGATGATGACGATTCCATGCAGGTTGTGTCTGTTGAGAAGAATGAGTCTCCTTCTCTGCTTCTTGACCCTGTCAAACCCCCTCATACTTCAGACAAAAACGTTATACCCTCGCTTCATGACTCCTCATCCCCAGAACTCCCTTCTATAAATGTCAGCTCCCAGAATTTATGTCCAGAATGCTCACTTCCGAAGGAGTGCCATCGTGAAGACGCTCCTGCCTCACCACCCGCTACGATCTCTCATCTTGACATCAAGAAAAAGGTGCAGCCGGTCCGACCGAAAAGACGACCGATCGCCAATCCATTTGTCTCTGCTGGGTTTGTGACCGAATTCGTCGGGGAATCACGTTTATTGAATGAATCGGAACTCGTAAGCACATCCACCAAGTCGCAGGAGGTACACGAGGTATTCGTGGACATCAGACCTCTTTTCTCGACACTTACTTACAGTTATATTTTTAGCCCGTTGCTCCTAAGACTGACCCCAAGGTCGAGAACTCCAGAGCGGAAAGTTCGCCCGTGTCACCGGTAGAAGTAGCTCCTCAGAAACGAAGTGATGATTTACCAAAACCCGTACAACGGAGGTCCCCGTCTGTTGGTCTCAAGGAAGTTGCAACATCACAGGTTTCATCTAGTCATCCATCGTTACCACAAAAACGATCCGTCTCACCTCCACGACCATCAGTGTTGCCTCCTACAGCTCCTCGTTCCAATCTTCCTGCTAAACAACCACCTTCGCAACCTCGTGCTTTCCGTAATCACTTGAACGCTGTGGCATCCAGTAGCAAACAAACTCTAGATAGACTGGGGAGTAAACAGATTCCTTCCATGCCTCTCAGCCTCCGGGCTCGAGAAAAATCACCAGCTGAGCCTTTACCTGACCCCCAATCAGTAGCATATATCAGTTCTGGACCCATGGGTAACTCCCTTAGTATTAAACCTTCCAAACATGTCCAGTCTACCGCAATTCCTGCGGGACCGAGAGCGCTAACAGATATTCCTGCAAAAAAGAAGGTAGTCATTGGAACTGGGTGGCGACCTAATAAAGGAAGTCAAACAATTGGAAAGACTCTAACGCCACGAAATTTGGTTTCTGATCTCAAAACATCTGCTCCGTCTCAACTTCCATATCTTGATTCTTATTCAACATTCTCCCCTTCTTCAACTCCTCCGCCTCTGCCTCCTCCACCTGAGATACCACCGCCTCCATCGCCCACCCCTCCTCCTGTTCCCGTATCATCGGCCAAATGGAAACGAGTGGGAGAAAATTTAGGTCATCTGACGTCTTCTTGTATACAAAAGGAGTCCGGTATGTCTATCGGTGATGTTTCGGCCACAACTGAATGATGTTACCAGGATCTTTGCCCGATCGAGGATCCTTAGAAGAATTACCGAAAAAAACTGGTAAGGATGTCATCTTTCGTTTCACTTCACTTGAAACAAACTGTCCGACGTTGTAGCTAAAGAGAGTGGGCGTTCTCCGACCTCTCCAGTTCCTCGACCCGATACCATAAGTAAGTGCAACTTATTGACAGTTGGCATTGACTCATGTTACAAATTTATTAGATGATACTTCTGCATCTAGTATGTACACAAATACTGGCTCTCGTCAACCTGAAGCAATATCGATATATATCAGGTCAATACAATACACAACATGAACCTTCAGTGTCCAAACATGGTACACATCAGGCTGCCAGGAGTAAGCTGTGGGAGTATATCACGAGTGACCGCGTCGGACTCATTCCTATTCCATACAGCTTCGAATATCGAGACTACGCCGCATATCCCTTCTACTGCTAACAATTCGTCTGGCGTCATTGGAAACAGCACTTCACGACCGCCACCGATCTCGACATCTCGAGTCCACCATCCATTACCTCCGAAACCTATATTTGCCGAAGGGAAGAGAGGTGTCAAACGCAAGTCTCCTGGAGCCCTGGACCACCACGACAGAGCGGAGCCGATGTCGACGGAGGCAAGACGTACATTCAAGTGGCCAACGCTTCGGGCCACTCACTCGGTGTCATTGAAGGGCACTGGGCCTGTGGCTGTTCTCGGTTTAGCTCTTAACGAGGATGGAACATGCCTGGCAATGTATTGTACGTCGAGCAATTTTCTAGTTCTCGTTCCATTCATTCTGCAGCTTCTAAAAAACCCGGTTCCATCCGTATAGGTGCTGATAAGACGGTGAGGATATGGGACAACGTGAAAAGGACCGAGATGGCGAGATTGTCGCACAATACTGTGTTGCTATCGTTGTCTTGGGTGGATGACGAAAAGGGTATCATGGTGTTAGGACAAGATGGAATAGTTTCCAAATGGACAAAAACGGTCAGTTTGAGAGCGTAGACGCCATAACCGATTTTTCATGACTTAAGCAGGAAAATCACTGGAATTTGGCTAAAGTTATAGATACTGGCGACGACCCATTGGGAGGGAACTCTGCGCCTTCGCGTATGGTCTATCAAAAGAACTATTTGGCAGTTTCGTTTCCACTTGCAGGGGTAAAAGTGTGGACGCGGTCAAAAGGTCAGTATGGTAACTACTACATCACCGATTCACCGGTTTGCCCCTATCTTGCATGCAGTCTGACTGCTCTTGCCAGATTCCTGGAAGGCACAGAAGTCCATCGTGAAGCAAAACGTGAGCGCACTGATGTTTATGGTAGACGACGGGTGTTGTCTGTTGGGTGGAACGAAGGATGGCATGCTGTAAGCTTTATTCCGCCTCATTTGAGGCTTCTTTGTGACGGTGCCTTTTTGTGAATTCGGCGCAGATGGTCCTATGACGTCTCGAATGAAACTCTGCGTGCCCGAGCGTTCCTCAAAGCGGAAATGTGGGTAGTTCTATTTGACTTCTTGAATGATACTGAGAGAGATGTTTTATTCAGTACTAAGATCGACCTCAGTCCCGTCAAAAACGAAGCGTTGGTTGCACACGTGGGAGGGGTTGCGCGATTAATCAACCTGAATGATGAAAAGGCTGAAGTAATACAAACCTACTCGACTGAGGACACTGTCAAGAGATCCAATGGTGGATTTGGCGCCATCTTCGTTGCACGAGGCCAAGGAGTTCTGTTTGGGAGTGTACATGGATGTGGGTTAATATGGGACTTGAAACGAGGCAGTCCGCCAGTATATGGCCTGGAGCACTGGAACGAAGGTAGTATAAAGTTCATACATCACGGTGATTAGTTCTAACCCTATTTATCTCATTAGAAGAGGCTATAGAAGCTGCAGCGGTGAGTCCTAACTCAGTGCATGGTGTAAGCACTACTTAACATGAGGCATCGTAGGGGTGTGAAGCGGTAGGGAGTGGTGGTGCAGGATGCATGATAACTGGTACAAGATCGGGCATATTAAGCTGGTGGTCGCAGCCTGCATACACGCCGCAAGGTCGGTGGTTCCCTAATTTGAACTTGTTTTGGTGATTCCTAATTATTTTTCGAGTAGGAGAGGGAGCGAGCAAGCGGGCACGGATGGTGTGATAAGGAGTTAGATGTATGCTGTTGAGAGCTATTGAATATTATAGGACACAATTGGTGTATCTAGTCTATGTACATAGTGAAGGTGGTAAACGGTCAGCCGTTGATCAACACGAAGTCACAAAAATCATCGGAACCTAAGGGCTGTGCCAAACAAATGCAAACAGATCTGGGTGTGCGTGACTGTAAGGAGGTCAATTTGGTTGCAACCGCTTTCAGACTGTTCTCTTGAACTAATCCCAGCGTTCATCCACTTCTTCACTGTTGACGCTGTACGTCCCATATTCTCCCATTTAAATACCCTCTTTTCCCGCCGTTTTCGTCGTTTAACTCTACTGTTCTGCAGGTCCTCTCCAAGGCTTTTAGATTCAGCTTGAAGACGATTCCAGTTATCTGTCGACTTCTCCCCGCTCCGAATTTAGGCTCGCTTGTATATCACTCGTACAACTTTCCGTTAACAGGAAGTGAGTGTTCGCCATTATCTATACCTCCAAGCTTGGTCCTGCAAGTGATTGGCCACGAGGTTGCCGTTGCCACGCCCCTTGTCCAGTCTGGAGCCCACCATTACTCGTGTCCAGTATATTCTAATGCTAGGCGTCTTTTTTCAACTTTTTTTAGATCCTATTTGGAGACATGCAGACGATTAAATGTGTAGTAGTTGGAGATGGTGCTGTGGGCAAGGTGAGTTGTGGTCCGGTCTCATATTACGCACGAATTCCTAATACTTGTGGGTGACGCAGACCTGCTTGTTGATTTCGTATACAACCAACAAGTTTCCAAGTGAATATGTACCAACTGTGCGTGTCGCAGTCTTTCTCTCGTGTTTCTATCTCATGCGACTATTCTTCACAGGTTTTCGACAACTATGCTGTGACGGTGATGATTGGCGAAGACCCCTATACACTTGGTTTGTTCGATACAGCCGGTGTGTTCTCTTCTTTGTATTAGCTGTGTACGTTCTAATGTGTCATGCCTTTCAGGTCAGGAGGATTATGACCGACTCCGGCCTCTATCATACCCTCAGACCGATGTGTTCTTGGTTTGCTTTAGTGTAACCTCTCCTGCATCGTTCGAGAACGTCAAGGAAAAATGGTTCCCAGAGGTTCATCACCACTGTCCTGGTGTCCCGTGCCTCATCGTTGGCACACAAATCGATTTGCGGGACGATTCTCAAGTGATAGAGAAGCTTGCAAGACAGAAGCAGAGGCCAGTCGCTAGCGAACAAGGGGAAAGGCTTGCTCGGGAACTCGGGGCTGTGAAATATGTAGAGTGCTCAGCGTTGACACAAAAGGGACTGAAGAATGTGTTCGATGAGGTGTGCTTCTCCTTGCTCGCCTAGGTTTTCATTGATTAAAAAATTTTGCCTTTGCTATAGGCCATCGTTGCTGCACTCGAGCCACCTGTCGTCAAGAATAGAAAAGGTCCCAAATGTGTCATTGTTTGATTTGATTTATTTTATGACGACGGTGGCTCCCTGTTCCTATTTTCTACGCCTTCATAACGATTTTCCATACGCACCATGACCATCTGCTCATATATCCTCGAAATCGTACTTTTTTTTACTACTTTTTTTCCCCAATCTCTCATTATTATTTTCAACGACTCGAGATATTCATTCACCATCCGCTACCAAGTTACACTCCGTATCCGTATCTTGAAGGATAGGAGGCCATTACAATGACCCTTGTTATCTTTTTAGTCTCTTTTTCTGCTTCTGTAGTACATGCTGGGGAAACTAGGTAATGGATGAGATTAATCCTAATGCCATTCGATAATCTACACCTTTTTGATGGGAGCTGCACCGCTTGATTTTCCGGTGTTTCGAGTACGTAACATGAACTCCATTATCGTTGTAACATGTCGGCCCGCCTATAACGTCGGTTGCTATATCCAGCGAAACACCTATCTGCCAGCATTAGACTCAGTGATCGCTTTTTGGAATCATGCGTTTTGAACCCTCAAACATCGACAAGACAATTTACGTAGGGATATCAGGATAGATCGTACATTTTATTCTTACACAACATACCGCGCACGCGAAATCATACAGTAGCATAGGGAATCCACAAGTCTACGTCGATATACGGAAGTACAGAAGTGTTGTCACGCACGCTTAAGGCAGGCACGGGGAAGATATATACGGCAGGAAGACGCAAATAGGCAGGAAACAGAGGAGGTTTTGAACCATGGAAGAAGAACTGGGGGATTGAGCAGAAAATTCGGCAAGGGGTCGGAGAAAGGTACAGAAAGTCTATAAGTAACCTGGGCAAAAAAAAAGAGAACCCAAAGATCTAAGAAAACGTTCATTGGGAAAAGAAACCAGTAAGTGGGTAGATTTAAAAGCGTCCAATCATATAGGTTTCTCCGATAAAACTTTTTTTTCGCCTTCTCCATCAAAACGTGAATATATTTACTGAGCCCTGCGGTATGGCCTATGGGGAGGAAGGGAAAAGAACGAAGAGTCAATGACGATAAAAAAAGATGATGACTGGGGGTGGGCTCACGTAGAGGGCTTGGGAGCAGCAGCGGTGTCTCTCTTGTAACTATTCCAAGTGAGGGTAAGTTGTGGATACTAGGCGGTTAGGACAACACGGGAACACGTACTAGCCAGAGGGCGCTGGAGCAGCAGCGTCGGCCCTCTTCACGAAGGGCTCAGGATCACCACGCTTCAACTTGAACTGCTTAAGCTCCCTCTTCGCGGCGGCAGCATCTCGAGCGATCGGGATGGGAGTCGCGGCTGTGAAAAGCCCGAGGAGGAGGATGGTGAAGAAGAGGAAGAGGACTTGTTTAGTCATTGCTGTTTGAAAAACGCGTTTCTTTCAAGTCGGAAGGGTCTAAAGAGCACTTGGAACAGGAAAAGATGCTCTCTATAGGGTTGAGCAGAGGATGAAAACCCGGGGGGTACAACCCGAAGCAGGATGGTCCCTTTATACCTCGAACATGCCGCAACACGTCAAAAGATGGTATCGCTGCACATGAGACTCCGAATCAATGTTTACAGACTTCGGTGCGTCACAAAAAAAAAAGACGGATCGAGATCTGGTTTAATGATGAGATTGCAAAGCGCCTCAGAACGGCTTGGTGACAATCAGGTTAGATCGGATCCGACATTGACGAAAGAACTGGTTGCAATAAAGATAGACAAGAGTACAATCCCCGAGTGAATAACAAGCTGCCAAAAGTCCATCACCGAAGGGTGCTTTGCTGGTTTGGGGTATATTCGGTGAAACGAGATAGAGTCATTGTTTATTCATAACGAGAGAGAAGTAGGCTGTACGGTGGGCTATCTTGAATTAGACGGAGACAAGGAGGATCTCAGAGGGCCAGAGTTGAGTGCGTTAATTCCGTAAGGCATCAGACCGGATGCGTTGGATAACTGTAGGACAAGGAACCCCGTGTAGACCACGGGGTGTAGACCACGGGAAGCCTGACAGGGCGAACGAAGAGAATCTGAAACGTTCCAACTTGGAAGCTCAGCTTCAAGTCGTTGGAGACCAAAATTTCGTATGGAGTTGGGACACGTGACTCCATTCTCTTGCCCTCAACGTCCATGTCGCGTCCTCAAGATGACAGAAATCAGGAAGCAACCGTGTATCTGGTATGCCGCAAACTTCTTGTTTTGGCACTCAACGTTGACTGTGGAGTAGGGAAATCTGGACGAAAGATGCACAGATGCGCTCATTTGGGAACTTATGTTACAAGCAGGTCCCGTCGGTGAGTAGTGAAAGATTCCGTTTCTCGTCAATTATGCCCACATCTCCTTTTGCATACAGTGAACGTTCATTTACCCAAAGACCGCATATCAATGGCACATCAAGGTTACGGCTTCTGCGAGTTTTTGACAGAAGAAGATGCTGAATATGCATGTAAAATAATGAACCAAATCAAGCTATGGGGAAAGCCTATAAGGGTCAATAAGGCACGTTTCAACCTTATGCTCTCAAAGTCCGACCGGGACCGCCTTCTCTGCATATCACCAGCTATTCTGTCCTAGTTGCTGATTTATACCACAGGCGTCATCCGACAAGAAACAGCTCGATGTGGGAGCTAACCTGTTCATTGGTAATTTAGATGAAAACGTCGATGAGAGACTGCTGTACGACACCTTCAGTGCGTTTGGGATAATGGCCACCACAGCTAAGGCAAGTCGCCATTGGTACCCTACATTTCATCTTTGATGTTGATGTTTTCGTTCATCTTCTAGATAGCCCGTGACCCAGGCTCTGGAGTTTCTAAGGGCTATGGCTTCGTATCATACACTGATTTCGAAGCTTCGGATGCTGCTATTGAATCGATGAATGGCCAGTTCCTGATGAATAAAGCCATAACAGTGCAGTATGCATTCAAGAAAGATGGGAAAGGAGAACGGCATGGTACACAAGCTGAAAGGCTTTTGGCAGCTCAAGCCCGCAAAAACAACGCTTTACCTGTGTCTGCCAGGCCACCACCCGCAACTATGACGTTTGGCCCTCGCCCTCCAGCCGCTGGGTTCCAAGGTCCATACCAAGGCCAGTTCGCAGGAGCTCTCGCCCAACCTCCTCCTCCACCAGGTTTTACACCGCAACAAACGATCATGCCACAAATGCAAATGGGTATGCCGCCCCCTATGCCGCCTCCCGGGATGGGTGTGCCTATGGCCCCAGGACCTCCACCTCCCCAGGGAATGCCCATGTATGGCCAGTTTCCTCCACCCCCACCGCCTGGGTTCAATGTTCAGTACCCAGGTCAGATGCCTGCACCGTCTCCTGGCCCTCCTCAACAGCCTCCGTATTGATTGACTTGCGTCCTTTATCTCCTGGGCTTCTTCGATCGCCTCGGCTGTTTTAATTTTGTATCAAATGAAAAGTGGCTGGTTACTCCGTGACTATGTCTTGAGGGACAAGGAACGAACAATAGTAGCCTCCATATGGCGCTCGAGAACCGCTCAAAAAATCAATTTCCGATGCGCTATGCAGTATGCACTTAATTGGAAGGACCACCCAATTACACTGGTAGTGTATCATTCTATTCCTTGTTTGTATTATCTTGCCGATTCCTAGCCATTCTAGCAATGCATTTTTGGTCCTCTTCCCTCTCCAGAGTGAATGCTGTAAGCCAGCCTGGTCCAAGCTGCTTGTCCCGGTCGAGTTGTCTTCCCATTCACTTATCTGGAAGACGTGTGCTTGGGCTTAACGACATCTGCTGACAGATATGTCGGACTTCTTGCTGATGATCTGGCTGACAATTTCGATGGGACAATAATCACCGCAGTTCGATGATCTCGCTTGTCGGTATTGAGCAGGCCTTTGAAAACCCTTTTCAGTTGATTACTTCTCAGAATATCATGCGATTGTCCGAGACGAGAACGGGCCTAGATGGACTTTGTCAACAGTCAGTCATTGGGTAATATGGTATTTTTGGGTCGATTCATATAATCTTGTCTGGCGTAGCCTCCTTGTTTTGGTCTCCATATGCCTCGACTGCAAATTCCTGCCCCTTTTACGAGAAGAACCCTCACTTATCCGGACTTAGGAGGTACTTAGATATGTTCGCAATGTCATCTTTTCGCCGGTCAAAGAAAATGGGGGAACCAACTGGCATATACGTGCGATTGCCTCCACCATCAAGCAAAAAAGTCAATAAGGTAACGATAATTAACTAAGTATATAACCTAGTTTCTCCGTTGGACTGTAGTCCGGCGCCTCATATGCAGAGACACACTAGTAAGTAGGGAGATGGTTTATCAATACTTTCTTTAGTTTATGGCGCTCTTTATATGCCGTTACCCTGTGCATACCGTCGGAACACAAGTGTCCTTGTGAGAAGAGAGGGGCCTAAATCTAGCGGGCCGATTAGTTGATGGAAAGGTGAAAAAAAAAACGTCATTTGACTGGGAGTTTGCTCATTCCGAATAATTCAGAACATGCTGTAGGAAGCTTTAAACGGCTTGGAGGCCGAGGTAACATACTTGCCTCATGGCTTCAGCTGTTCTAGTCCGAGGGTGCGCTCTATGTATAACCCATTTGCACGGGATGGAGAAGCCGTTTTGAAGTTGATTCGCAATACCTGTAAGGCTGTTAAAACACCTTTTTTCGAAGTGTAGACAATACGTACAGAGTAGTATCCAAAAGTGATTAACTTAAGAAAACATGTCGAGACTCGACTTTGGGACTGGAATATTCTCAGAATCTCTTATGGTGAGTGGTTGAACAGAAATAGCCTTTGCTTTCGACATAGCTCAAGCTAGAAGGTATTAAGGGACAGGAATGTGTACCATACGTAAAAAACTGGAAATAACTCAGCAATAGCCGCTAGTTGGAACGTAAACTCCTTCCGTGCCAAGGATCACGATCGATAGGTGTTGGGGCGTATTCCGGCCGCAACTAGGGAGAAGTATGCAGATTACGACCAAAAATGTAGTACAGTACTTACTTACACTGTACGCAGCTCTACGTCATTCTCGAACAATGAAATATGAAACGTGAAGGAACTTGAACTAACGCCGGCGCCGTACATTAGTAGTTGACACTGCAAAGATGTCCGCAAAGGACAAAGCAACCCATATTCTTCTCAAAAGAGCTCCACCACTGTCAGTGGCAATGGACGGTTGCACTCGTATTTTTTAATAGCATGGGCGACATCAAAATTTCCTGTCACGGCTATACCATTAATGTTCGGACTTGAGAACAGATAGGAGTACCTGATTTACAGCATGCGAGAGAAAAACTTGATATCCACGAGAAATTGAACAATCAATCTTTCAATTAAAACCATAGACATTTTAGGTGATATCGCGCTGTGGGAGAGCCGGTAGCTGTTTTGCCCCAAATCGGAAAGTAGAACCTGCCAAGTTCAGTCCGAATCGACCGCGTCTTCATCGGCGGGTTAGTGGGGATTGTACGTTCGAGTGATCTTATGTATACCCACCCCTCAAAAAACACTTTTCGATTTGGAAGCATTTTCGACGTTAGACAGTCTAACAACATGGATTTCGACAGGTGCACAGTCGCCCAGATCGGGACGAGAATGGTTACTTTGAGTGGGGATGGGAAGTGGCTGAGAATGACATGATGGATAATAAATTGACTCACTTATCTCTCTTTCGAAAAGCGAATGATTGTGCGGTGAAAGTGACTCAAGGATCGAGCTGCGGTGCACAACAGCATGGGCCGGCGTCAGTTCGACCGAATTGAAGGAACTGAGCCTTGAGAGCCCAATAAGGCGATAACATCGGTGTTTTATGGCCTAATTTTGGGTACAGGAAAACTCCACATACACAGAAGTAGTAGAAATTGGAATCCTCAGGCTGTTCTAGAGTTGAGAGCAATATAAGATTTCAATCAGTCCACCGGAAGGTCTTGTTAGAGCAAGTGGTTGACTGAGACACGGACAGACCTCAAATCTTGAGATGGCACTGGTAGTAGTATGAGATAAGTGCTCAATTAGTGTCACCCAGGGGATAACACGGGGAATTTGAAAGGATTGAGATGATAGTGATTTGCGCTGAAAAAGCGAACTTAGTATGAGTGGTCGAGCCGCGATATGATACGTTCAAGGCACAACATTGGATAAGGAGAATAGGTATGCAGATGGTAAGTCTCTTGTAAGGGACTTGATTCGGAGTGACTGGATAACCACTGGCATCAACCTAAACCTCGCATTAACCAGAAGCTCTGACGGGTGCATGAAGAAATTTACTTCAAGTGTGGCTTGCCATGAAGCGCTCCACCAACTGCGTCCTGATTTCCTCGTCCAGTTCTTTACTGTCAGAGATATCGAGTGCCTCTACGGTTCAATCCTGGTATGTCCATCGTGGACCGGTTGTGCCTTGAGAGAAGAACGGACTTTGTCAGATTCCACAGCGAGAAAGTTATGTGATTGGCAAACTCCCTGAATTTGAAATGACTAGTCTTCCGATCTGAGATCATCTTCGACTGGACTGATGGACGTATACTGACAAGGTGCAAGAAGGCGATTTGCTTCTGTGGCATGTCGAGGTTGTCAAAAATCTGTTGTGCATGGGGAAGTTTTGGGATCGTTAGCTTGTCGTGAACCACGATCGTAACGGGTGTGCTACAAGGACGAACTGCAACGAAGGAAAAAGGCTCGTGTTCGTCAGAACCAATGTTGTCCCCCTCCTTTACATCCAAGTAAGTATGTCTGATGTACCATGACACCGCTTGTGCTTGTCACGTCGTGCCACATTTACATCTATGAGGCTCCGGGGCGTCAAAAAGATGTGTCAAAGCAACGTTTTTGAGGTCAGCAGATAGGTTATCTTTGAGTTCTTTGGCAAAAACACGTAGAGCGAATTGATCGTGTCCACCATAGCCTGCCGCAGAGGACATGATATGTGCTAAGGCTAGTTAAGGCTAGAGGGAAGTATCTAGATTCAAGAAGGCCACGCTGCCCACTGAAACTGTAGCGATGTGATTGTTCATATTGTAAATAAAGATTTCAGGGTAGGTAGTATTGAGGGGGTATCGACCGGAGTTTGACAATAACAACCTTGTTAAGGGAAATGAAACTTTCATTGATTCCTCCGTTCGTACATTCTTCAGGTAATCCAGATGGCTACGGCATTCTCGATGAGCAAGCGATAAGGCAAGTGATGATTGAAGTTCTGTTGACACCACCGTGAGTATTCCGAGGTCGAGTCACTTGTAGCGGTGACTTTTGAACGATATGACCCGGCTTTCGTACGTGTACCTTGATTTCTAAGTATTTGAGGGTTCTTACAGTAAACTGAGAATCACTTGTTGCAGAAAAATCGGTCAGCCTGACCAGAACGATGGTGAGCCGCCGGAGAGTTTGTGCATTGCCAAGATAAGAGTAGGAGGCCCTAGAAAGCCGGAAGAAAGGTCACTTCTCGAATGTCTAATCCCTCGGATGGAATCTCTTCATTGGTGATGAAGAGTCTCCGAGATTTGAAAAAAAGGCATTCACAAACGAGAACGAAGAGATGGTCACAGCGTATAATCCTCCGCGAAACCCCGATCCTTGACTGGGACTAGGGCTGAAAGAGACGAACCGAGTCATCTGCGTTATTTTTCACGTTGATGATAGGAAGAGCATTCAACGGTAATAGGATAAGCTTGATCTGTCCAGAGCTCTGACCAGAAACATGAAAGACGGAAAAGTCAGGCTTGAGATGCTTGAGTTTTGAGACGATTTCAGCACGAGTAACCAAATCCAAGGGTTGAATTGCTGAAATGGAGGGCGTATAGAATTTCCTAGAATTTCTAGATGTCCAATCGAATACCCCAACGTCGACTTCAATGGATAGACCCTGAAGAGCTGGAAAGCACTCTATGTCAGGAAGACGGCCAGGAACGTAGTGGGAGGACCAATGATATCGTGAGATTTCCGGACGCGTACGCCGTGCAAGACCGACTTTGCCATCGGGGTCACTCTCAAACCTCCCTTCTACCTTCTACTGCAATGTCAAGAAATTTGGATTATTCTCCACTTGAGACTTCAAAGTGCGTCGCAAAATACTCCATAACTTCTTCCATATTAACCTATTCTAGGTGGAAGCATTTACCTCCGCCTCCAGGTTTCTCTAAGTCGGTTTCGTCCGTGCGTATTTTCAAACCTGGTGGTCTTGGATATCCTTCTGACTATGTGTAAACCATCAGCATAAAGGCTCCTCAAAAGCAGTCGCGAAAACTTCGCCCGAAGAATATGACCGACTAAAGGATAAACGCGCTTGGGACCTAGCTATCTCTCCCGCCAAATCACTTCCTATGCAAGCTTTCATGCTCTACATGTCCGGTGGAGGCGTTCAAATCTTTAGCATGGGTATTGTGTTCATGCTGCTTTCCTCTCCATTCAAAAATATTCTTGGAATCAACAATGGTACGTTCCACGTTCCCTCTATAAATCGTGTTACAGTGGGTGACTGATTAGCTCTGGCGTAGCATTCGCTCAATTCGCGCCTTCTAAATCCTCGGACCCCAAATCTTTGACAACGCTCTTCATTCAGAAACTCGCGTATATTGGATGCAATTTGTTGACATTAGCTGTGGGTCTATGGAAGTGTCGGTCAATGGGGCTGTTACCTCTTGGAACAGGTGATTGGTTAGCATTCGAGAGTCGGGGACTGGTAAGAAGTTTACTCGATATCTCTCATATTTTCCTCTACTCATTTGCTTTTATCTTCTCAGTCACCGGAAATTTCGTTATTATGAGGTGTAATATCTATTTTAAGAACCTCGCCCATAATTACGCTTTTTTTTCAAGTTTCGCTGGGTGGTACTACCCTCTAAGTCATTACGCTTTCATCACAGTTTCTCTGACTCCATCGTCATCCACTATCCGTGGCATTATGCCGAACCTGATCGCAGCGCTCTGTGCCATGTTCTTTCCATCGTGTAGCATCACGCTGTTCTTAGTATTTGACAAAACGGCTGTCTTTCCGCGTTCCCAAACATTGGCTTCGTATACTTTGAGTGCCTCAGCAAACGGTGTCGGTGCGTCAGTGTTAGAAGGTGAATAATGATCTCTCAATGCATGCAAGAGCGTGCACACATCGTCGATGGCATTGTTCAGGCCCTGACCGCGGTCTTTCACGATTAAGTCAGTACAAAAAGATTACCAGTGGGTCATGATTCGCTACTTACGAAATGTCATTGAATGTGCAGCATCTCCTGCGAGCGTCACTGTCCCGCTCTTATTATCCCATGGTTCAGTGACCCAGTCACTCAAACGAGTGTGCCATGCTGGCGCATTGTCCGGAATGGACTGCCAGATTGATTTGAACGGTTCTTCCCAGACACCTACTCTCTTTCTCATGTCTTGCACTATGGCAGACTTTGTTGACAGGTCAGGCTTGGTTTCAGGCGACTGGAGGTCGCTGGCGTTGGTATCGCTCCATGACTGTATCATCAAGAAAACCCACTTGGAAGGTTCGGGGTCGGAACATTCTTGGACTTTGAAGTAGATAGGTCAAAAACTGACTAATTCAGAGTACCAGATGTATAACTTACTGCTTATCCACCCAGAACTTCCGTTACTTGGATGAACCGCGTTCATGTGTCTGCGGTGTATCTTACGTATTGCCAGTGCAGTATCGTGTGGTAGAGTTGTTACAGCTGCGCTGGTCAATAACGGTAATGGCCTTAGCGCAGCCTTTTCTGGTCCAAGGAGGAAGCTTCTGACTTTGGAATGGGCACCGTCACACCCGATCAGGAGACTTCCTTCTTCTGTCGTGCCATCTTCGAACGAAACCGTGACAACACCTCCTTCTGTCTTGATTGCTTCCAACCGCTTTCCGTACTGCAATGTGTGAGTACTGGTGTTCTTACTCGTCGCATCACTGCATTAGAAAAACTCACGCGAATATCCACACCTTGCGAGAGAAGTTTGAGAAACCTTCTCCTCTGCAACCTTATACTGCACGGTGTTGGAAGGTTCTTCATCAATTCTCCTGTCTCCGCGTTGAAGGTAGGCAGAATGAAATCTTCCTGGGCTACATAGTCGTCAACTTGTGCCTTTTCACGCAAGGTTTTCTCGTCCACTCCTTCAGGTAAGCACTCCCCAAGACGCGATTGAGCCCAGTATACGCCGAAGCTCCAGTCCCGTCGTCGAGCGTCAATGGCGGCGTCCTGTTCGAAGACTGTATATGAGATACCGAGCTGTAAACGATCGTTATCTTGTCAGGTGCGTTTTTTATCGAGGACGTATGAAACACTCACCTTCTTCAAGCTATGAGCCATCAAAAGGCCAGCAGATCCTATTAAGTTCAGAGCATCAAGCCACGAAATTTCCGCCAAGATTTAGACAGCGAAATACCTGCTCCAATAATCAGGACTCGATCCTTCTCCATAGCTGGTC
Organism: Dendrothele bispora CBS 962.96; assembly: GCA_004369135.1. Lineage (NCBI taxonomy): Eukaryota > Fungi > Basidiomycota > Agaricomycetes > Agaricales > Dendrothele > Dendrothele bispora. The sequence continues at coordinate 92,831 of ML179179.1, read as the reverse complement.
TAGCTTATCTATCTAGTAGATGGAAAGTCAAGGTGGGAGCTCAAAGTTTATTTCTCGAAAAGTGAATGACTTCGTGCTTTTTAAAACTGAGCTCGGCGTGAGTTTTCAACGGTTAATCGGAACTCGTTGACACCAGTCCTCTCATGTGAAGCGTTCATTCTTCCGGGACTTCGAACTTGCTTTTTACTCAAATCTAAGAATGTTCTGTTCAACGGTTAATCGGACACTGTCACATATATTTTTGTGTGCACCCGTACAAAGTCCAGTGTTAACGATCTGTTGATCACCTCTTGGGTCACTCGTGAACAGGATACTCGCTGATATACATAGGGCCAAGCGATATATGGATCGTTAGCGGAAAAATGGCTCGGGATCATAGAGCACCTGGTCATATTATTTTAGGAGAGGGCTTGCACATACTTATAAGTTATCACAAAAGTTATAGATTAGACCACATTCACCACGGGAAAAATTGGACGTCTCCCGCTCATAAAAATGACAACGGGGGCTAAAGAAACTAGAAAGGAAATGAAGCCATAACTTGGTGCCATCTAATCTTATAAGTATCACCGCTATTTTTTAGGTTACCGGGTTTAGGCATAAAGCACGCGCACGTGTATACAACCTGTAATGGTAGTATCTGCTACTCTGCTCTTGCTGGCTACGCGTCACTGTTGTCAGCGCTAGTGCGGACTCCTTGGACGACCTCTCAGCATGTCTCTATTATCTCCCTTTGTCAGTGTGTTCAGCTACACTCTCCAGCCTATCGCACCATTCACTTGGTTTGGACTGGGAATCAGCTCTTTAGATGTTCTCGCTGCCTTTCGTCTCTGTCTTATTCTCCGTCAGATTCGCGAAGATTTGTATAGAAAGCATGTCAAGATCCATGGTCATACGCTTGTTGAAGCTAGATCTTTCAGCAGAAGCCTTATGACAACACTTACAGTCGTTTTTGGTGGTGAAGCAATGTCCTGTACGCGAAATCTCGTCATTCATGCAATTTGAAGTATCTTTAATCGGACGTTTATAGGTCCATATCTTCTTGTGCCCCCCTCGTTCATGGTTAACGGTGTCGCTACGACACTCTATGCATCAGTTCAAGCAATTGTTGATGCCTTACCGTCTGTCCCCGAAATGTCGTTACAAATGGAACTTCCTCTCTCCTTTTTCGATGGATTCTCCCGTGCATATCTTCTATGCAACCTGATTCCACCTGTGGTGACAGCCAACCCATCTCCAGTGATTGCAAACTCTCCATGGTCGCTTTTGTTAGCCTCATTCGTGCGTGTTTCTGGTCCGGGTAATCATGTCTATCCATCCCAATCTAAAGATTCCTTCATCGGTCACTTTTTACAGGTAACAGCGAACGGTGGTTTCTTCCTCACCAATCTCTTTTCCTTTATGAACCCGACTCCTCTTGCTTTGCAGACTCCACCGGAACTGCAGGCTTATGGCTGGACGATAGTAGATCTGTGGTGTGCACCTCTTATCACGGGCCTATACGCGCTCCTCACGCATGCTCAACCCTTCTGGGCTGATACGCACATGGTGCTTTCGCAGATGATGGGGGGTGTACAAGAGAAACAAGTTGAGGCTCTAGATACCGACACTGCGAGAGCATTGTGCGCGGTGATTCTTGCTGGGTTGTTTACCACGAGGACTGTCAAGAATTTCTCTGTCCCTTCTGATGTTAGAGAAGCTGCCAATAAATTGAAATCCAAAGGTGCGATCTCAGCGTATCTATTTCTCCCTCATGTTGTGCTTAATTCCTTATTACTTTAGAGGCCAAGGAGAAGACTCAGTGATTAATGAGCCTCATGGTTGATGAAGGTGTATCTCGGTCAATCAGTTACTCCTTAGACTATGCCGCATATAGAATTGTTTGTGAAATAATGATACAAGTTGTTGTAGCCCCTAAATCCACCAAGGACGTCTTTAACTTGCGTTCCAAACATTATCTCCATACACGTCTTGAGTAGGACTTGAAGCAGTCGAAGACTGTGCTGGAGCTGGCTGAATTTCATCATGACCATCACGACCAGCACCGTCTTCCTCATTGCTACTCGTCTCCTCATCTTCATCGTCCTCTTCATCCTCCTCGCCGCTCTCCTCACCGTCCTCTTCCTCTTCTTCCTCCCCACTCTCTTCTTCCTCCTCTCCTTTCTCTCTTTCGTTGCCCTCTTCCTCCTCTTCACTCCCACTCTCACTACTATCCTCCTCATAAAACTTGTCCAAATCCGTCCATCCATTCGCTTTCTGTGCAACACTGACGCCAGCACCACCACCTCCGCCTGCTCCCATCATCGTACCAGGCGGAGCTAACACATCCGGTCGATTCCCGAACCCTCCTCTCCTTGCTCCTCCTCCTCTTCCAGCTCCATGTCCGGAGACAGAAGCTGAAGAAATAGCCGTAGGCACGACCATCACCGGTTTTTCATCCGGTGAATCTCTCAAAGAAGGTTCCACACCTCTCTCAAGCCAATCCGGTAAAATCTGATCCGTCAACGAAGGCTTGCCCGTCAACACACTCAAAGAACCTAACAAAATAGAAGAACTACTGGCGTTTTGAGATTGATCGTCCTTGTCTTGGTCAAGGTCCACCGCTTGGGCTTTTCCTCCGAACAAGACGAGTTTGACTTGCTCGCGACGAAGAACGACGCCCTTTCGTTCTCCTGCGGCATCGGTGGTTTGGTATTCATTATCGTCGCCCACTTCTGAAGAGAGAGATAGAGAAGAAGGGAAAACACCAACGAGGAGAGAAGCGATCATCCGAGCTCGATCTCTGACGTCGCTGTTAGAGTCATACCGGGCTAGAGAAAAGACATATGAAGTTAGAAGCTCAAGGGTCTTGATGTAAGGTGAGGACGGCGGAGCCATGATGAGGAGTTTAGCAGCAAGAGTGATGATTTGGAGTTTGACAATGGTATCTTCTTGGATGAAAGACTTAGCAGATTTACGAAGGACATCGGGAGCCCAATCAGCCAAGGGAGTCTCGCTTCCTCCTGTCCCGACGACGGAAGTGCCGTTGGGGTTGGAACTAGAGATGTTGCAATATTGGCCGACAAGCCATATTACACAAGCTCTGGCTGCAGGGTGTCGAATGGTATCGATCTTACTGGCGAGGTGAGAAATGATGGATATCGAAGAAGACGAGGTTGCGTGGTTGGTGAATTGGGATTGTGACAGTTGTGCTTGAACTAGATTTTTGACTACCAAGACGGCATTGGAGACCATGATGTCTAAGTAAACAGACTTAGCAAGAAAACAGAAAAACGCAGAAGAGGCTGGCGAACCGCTGTTGCTTTTGATCATAGCCACCAGTGCCGTCAGACACTGCTGAGTAGATTCGGGAACAATATTGGCACATCGGCCTATAGCGTGGATGCTGTCTGCTACAACCTGGTCATCGATGTCGTCTGCATAGTCCTGGAGGTAGTAGGGGATAATTAACCAAAGAACATGTAAATCTTTCAAGGAAGAATGACGTACAATAAGTTCACGAAGTATCGCTTGGTGATTATCGAAAGTGAGCAAGCGTAGCAGCAGCTTGATCTTCTGCGTTTTGACGTGTCTTGTATCGTCAGCAAAAAGGAAGAATTGTTTGTAATGAAGAGCGAACAGGGTCTGAAGGACACCAGTTGAAGTCAGAAAGAAAAATGAAAGATTTATGGATCGACATACCGTCTCTGAACGAGTGATCAAAAGCAGATACGAGAGAACGACTCGTTCTGTCTCCTTCGATGTATGAAGCAGACGGAGCAAAGGTCCGACAAATTTGGGATACATAGACGGGAGACCTGCATACCAAAAGACTCGAGTAGCAGCTAAGACAACAGCGGGATTTCTGCTTTGAAACAATGGAGCAGAAGAGTCCAATAATAACTTGAGGTCGGGATCGATTTCGTCACCGTCGGGTTTAGCTATGGGTCTAGGAAGCATAGTTCGCGCATATCGTAGGAGAAGATTGAGGAGTTCAACTTGACCCCATTCGTCAACATCCAATAGAACTTTACACAGCCTACGATAACGTTGGTGGATCAAGTCCAGACGGGTAGGACAGACTGCATCAAAGGCAACGGCCACGCTACCGATGGACAATGGAGAACGGTCTTGGAGAAGGGTTGTGATGACCTCGATGAGGGATGGGAGATGTGTGTTGTCCAATCTAGATACTCATCAAAATAATGCGACACGAGGGAGCTATTCGACGCGTACTCGTAACATTTAGGAATGGCAAGCGCGGCGACTTTGCGAACATAAGGACTGACATCTGCAGCACATTTCTTGATGGCTAGCACGACGATGTTGCCAATCATAGGAACTCGTATTCCACCCAGGACGCGCAAGGCCATAGCGCGAATGAGAGGATTGCTGTCGGTAAGATCCTTCTGGAACGTATTGATCGACAACAGTGCAAGGTCAGGTTCCTGTTCTGCATATCTCAGAAGGTAGATATAAACGAGTTTCCGTATTTCGAGATTTTGCGACGCGACATTTTTCACCACTTGTGCAAAGTACTCGGAGACATTACGACCTTTTGAAATGAGCTGAGAATGTGTCATCTGAGATGTCAATCCAAGACTGAAAGATACCCACTGCAATAAGACGCTTCATGGCATCGAGCTTTTCCCTGTCGCTGTTGGAATCGAGCTGTTTGCGGATGTTCTTCGTCTTGTCGTCGGCACTGTCGAGGTATGCGGAGGCGTTCGAGCGCGTCAGGGCCAGATCTCTGGTACGTTCAGAGAACGACTCTTGAAGACGCATGCCCAGACGAGAAGCATTCTCGGTCAACGTATTCAGATACTCGGCGGACATGGTCTGACTCTAACTTGAAGCTTGACGGATATTGGTCAAGGTACATGTGACGTCGGTGTCCTGTCACAGTGCGGTCACTCATTTCTTTCCTTCTGCCATGGGTCTCCTACTCTCTCTTCCTCTGGCTGGTGGGCTTGGGACTATTGCTACATCATGTCTAGGGGGTCTAGCATTTTGCTTTACTTCCACAGCAGGTACATCCGTCTTTTTTCTGCCATGAAGTTTGCTAAATTTTCTCTCTAGCATCCATGTTCTGTAAATCATGTAACTGCAACTCGTCTATCGCCACCCGTGTCGGCTTCGCTGTGCGTGTATCTCATGAAATACACGAATTGGAATCTCATCTTGATACCAGATAATATTCTGTCTCAATTCCATGCTGGCGTGGCTCATGAAAACCGATTTCATGATTAAACAAATCGAGAAATGGAGTTACGACTACATCAAGATGGATTGCGCTGCGGACAAATGCTATGGTGTACTCGCTGTGCGTATTTTGTGTCTTTGCTTGAAGATTACTTCTTACACTCGTTGCAGGTCCACCGGATCTGTTTCGCATTGACTTTATTCCACGCCCTTTTGAGTTTTGCTCTTGTCGGAGTACGGGATACCAAGGATAAACGAGCCGCTATTCAGAATGGGTGAGTCTCTTTCTACATTTTTCGGAATCTACTCGAACTTTTTTGCAGTTGGTGGGGCCCCAAAGTCCTGCTCTGGCTCGTCCTCATCGTCATTACCTTTTTCATCCCTAACGGCTTTTTCATATTCTGGGGCAACTACGTCTCTCTAATTGGCGCCACTCTTTTCATTCTCCTCGGTCTCGTCCTTCTCGTCGACTTCGCTCACTCCTGGTCCGAAACATGCCTCGACAATTGGGAGAACTCCCCGACCAACTCTAATCTCTGGCAATGGATTCTCATCGGGTCTACGGCCTCTATGTATATTTTCACCATCGTAATGACTGGGATTCTGTACGGGTTTTTCGCAAGTTCTGGTTGTTCCCTCAACAAATTTTTCATTTCCTTCAACTTGGCTTTGTGCATTATTATTACGATCTTGTGCATTCATCCTCTCGTGCAGGAATATAACCCTCGTTCAGGTCTAGCCCAATCCGGAATGGTCGCAGCTTACTGCACATACCTCACCGTCTCTGCCATAACCAACCATGTTCATTCGAACTCTTCATGTAACCCTTTGAGGAGCGGAACTGCTGCACAAGGAACTCGGACAACAACCGTCATTCTTGGTGCCATATTCACGTTTCTGGCTATCGCATACTCGACGACGAGAGCTGCGACGAACAGTCGAGCTTTGGTTGGGAGGAGGAGAAAAGCTGGAGCTGTGCATTTGGACGGAGGTGATAATTTGGATGGACATGCGGAGCTTGGAGTGGTGAACACGCAGCCTTCGAGGACGGAGTCACCGAGGTATCAAGCTTTGTTGGCTGCTGTCGAAGCTGGGTGAGTTGTTTCCCTCCTATGAACTAAGTTTCTTGTTAATAGTGTCCTCGTTTAAGCGCAATTCCCGCATCCGCGCTGGAGGAAGACGAAGAAGAAGAAGATGATGAAATCATTGGCGAGCATCGGGATGACGAACGCTCTGGGACAAGATACAATGTACGTTTCGTTTCGACTTCATCTACACTATCCACTGAGCTCCAATTATCTTTCTTTCCTGTAGTACTCCTGGTTCCACGTCATTTTCGCCATGGCTGCGATGTACGTCGCCGCACTCTTGACAGACGCGTAAGGCTTTTCCATTATCTTCCCATCTGTACCCAACACACTTACTGCTCTGCCCTTCTGGACTTATAAAAACTATTCAGAAACTTCGTCTCCAAGAAACCTATCGATGGCTCCGACTCCAATCCCAACAACGACGTCTACATCGGTCAATCTGAAGTGGCGATGTGGATGAGAGTCATTTCGAGTTGGATCTGTATCTTGTTGTATATCTGGAGTTTGGTTGCGCCTGTAATCATGCCTGATAGGTGGGATTTGTCTTCTTGTTTTCAAGTTTCGATATAGATCTGACGAGGGATTTGGAACGTTCTTGCAGGTTTGGTGATATCTAATTGCTGCAGTTCTCTCTAAGGTGTTGATCTTTCGGACAGTTAAGATATATTCTACTTACGTTTGTATGTGTACCTAATGTTTAGTCTTCTTTCGAGAAATTGTTGCGTCTTTAAACCTCTAGAAGGCTTTTTTCGACATGTCTCGATCGAGTTACCCATGTTAAGTACTTTACTCAGTACATGGGTCGACTTAGGTACAGCTGTCACTGGAATCGATCCGTTTTGCGTTAGGCTAGTCACTGGCAACTCACAAGACCAGTACTCGTTCGAGGAACCCGTACAAAGAAGTCGTCTGGAATCATGACGTCCCATAGAGTATCCCAAATCGACGATAGCTACAGCGGGAGGTGGATATCACGATAATCACACAGGCCACAAAGCGTTTCATCATTCAAAAGTCATGCGGGAGTCAGTGGCATTTTCTCTTCTGCCACACTAGTTTAACTGAATATGTCAGTGAATTGTTTATCCTCTATCAAATACCTAAAATTGTCCGTGGACTCCGCAATAGAAAATTGGATCTCGTATCTTATATCTCGGCCGCATGAACAGCTGAGCTATGTATCATCTGGTATTGGCCCACTAAAATATTCATGTATGTAGCGCTTGCGATCATCGTAGAACTCACACCCGAATTCAGATAAAAGGTCATAGGAAGGGGGGGAAGACCGTAACCCTATGGCCGCTCCAACTTCGAACAGACCAAGACCGGCTACTGGCAGGGATGATCGAGTCTTGATCATTGGTGCAGGTGAGTTGCTCTCGCAATCGCAGAATATACGTCGTTGGAGCTTGTTTGGTACGCGCGCACAGGGTCTGCTGGCCTGTTGATCGCTAATAGCATGAAAAAAGTGAGAAGTCGTTTCATGCTATCGACAGTGAACGTGGAACACTAGGATGTTTCTTAATGTTAATGTTCACAGCTCGGTATCCCTTGTTCAGTTTTCGAACAAGATGCTGCTATCGATGCCAGAGAACGAGACTGGAGCTTTGGTGTATACTGGGCTCAATCGCGTCTCGGAGAATGTTTGCCTGAAGGGGTCGACGAGACATATCTACTCGAGAATGTTCAGGTCGACAAATATATCGCCGACGAAGATGCCTTTATACCGTGTCTTAATGGGGTAACCGGAGAGTTGACGAGCAAGATCCCGACACCGTTTAGTATCAGATTGCAAAGGAGAAAGTTTATCAAGCTCTTGTCGCAGGGGATAGATATTCATGTGAGTCATTGGCTCACCACTTAGAAGTGATTTCGACGGGGCCTTGAAACCATTTGTGGCTTTGCAGTATGGGAAACAATTGACAGATATCAAAACTGAGGGAGGTTTCGTCACGGCTTCATTCGAAGATGGTACGAAAGAGGAAGGGAGACTCTTGGTAGGATGTGATGGTGCCAAATCGAAAGTCAGAAATTTCCTCCTTGGACCAGAGAAGGGAGCACTGCGACAATTGCCCTTCATGCACAATGCAGCAGTGACAACCTTACCAGCAGAGACCGCGTTGGCGATACGCAAGATGCATCGCAGAAACATGTTTGCGACTCATCCAAACGGCTCTTTTCTTTGGATAAGTGGTATGTAGCAAAGTTGTCGAACCTCGCTCGAAACATCGTCTTGTCTAATATCTGTTTTTTTTTTTCTGAAGTCCAAGATTGTTCCAACGCCGATCCTTCAAAGTGGAGTTTCATGTTCCTCCAAACATGGACTAACCCCATCTCCGGTGGCGCTAAGGCAACCGAACCCTTGGTCGATTTAGCAACTAGACCTGAGATTGTACAAGACATGAGAAACAGGGCAAAAGTCTTTGCGGAGTCATTTTCATCGCTTTGGCAGACGATCCCGGACGATGCACCCGCCTGGCATGGTCGCGTGAGTGATTGGCCTACCGAGCCTTGGGATAACAGAGGTGCGGTAACGCTCGCAGGAGATGCTGCGCATCCAATGACCTATCGTGAGTAGCAGATTTTGAGCTACTGAGATTGTTTGCGACCTTCTCGTACTGACTTGCTATGGAAGATCGGGGCCAGGGCTTAAATAACGCGATTAGCGATGCGGCCTCACTATTGCATGCCCTTCTGGACCACTATCCTCCCTCTGATACGAGCTCTTCATTACCTTTTGCTGAGGCACTCAAGGTATATGAGAGCGAAGTCTGGGAACGTGGCAGAGAGGCCGTATTGTCGTCAGCCCAGAATACTGTGATGATGCATGACTGGGACAGATTGTTACAGTGTGATACGCTCAGAATTGGCATAAAACCCAGAGACGACTGAGAACAGAGCCGAGAAGTGATGATCTAGTAAGACACAGGAAAGACTATATCGAATCTTATGTATAACCAATGTAAGCTCCTAGGCCTGGAAACCGAATACATAATGTGTACTGTAGTAAGCATTGAAGGGAATACACTCAGCTCGCATATAAAAAAGCCGCTGAAGAACTTCTCTTCGTCGTTCATTTCTCCTCCGTTCATGTTAGTAACTGGTGACTTGCTTTGCTGTTGATCTACTTGCATTTTCCAGGTCGGAGAAAATGGTTTGCATTTGAGTGTAGAAGGATTTCAAATCAGGATCACGCACGCGCGGTGTCACGATATCTATAACCCACGCCACTAACGCGTCGTTTCACTCCGCCTTTAAAGGGCCTTACCGTTATTTTGTGTCTATGTCGCAGGACGAAAGCCAGCCTGTAACAGTTTTCTCTCCTCCGTAATGACCTACCTAATCTCTTTCTCTTTACTATAGATTCTCCAGGCTTCGCTGCATGACCTGAGATATTTTACAACACTCCTTCGTGGTGTCCATTTCCCGAATATCGGCGTCCAGGTCGAGCCTTTCGTCGTGTTTCGTGTCCTGGTCTTCTGATTTCAGATATCTTTTGAAAGAGAGCAGTGATCAAAGTTACCGAGAAGGGGCTTGTGGTTATTGTCGAGGAAGCACGATCGCTGCTAGGTGTGTTACAATGTTATTCTTCGGCCCTAGCCTTCAATTCATGGTATCCTGATTCGTATAGGGACTTCCTACATATTCGCCGACGTATTTAATGAATGGAACTATCACCCCGACATTTCCTCCAATGATCAAGAGCAAGAAAACGAGGAGCAGACACCTCTTCAAGAACAATTTCACACAATTGCTTTTGAGATCCCTCTCAGCACTCTCATAGAGTGCCTCAATATATTCGGCACGGCGGGTGGCTTTGGTTCGACTAAGAGCGCCAACAAGGTTCGGTTAAGAAGAACTGGAGAAGACTCGGATGACAATAATGACGACGATGCAAATCGAAGTACTGGTAGAAGTAGTAGATCAACCGGACGGACACTCGAACATTTTTTTGGGGGGTCAGACAGGACTACTAGCATGCGCATGACTTACATTGGGCCAGGTTATCCATTGACCCTCATCATGTGAGTGTTTTGTTCATCCAGGAGTCCCTGATCCTGATTGAGGATTAACAGCGCAGAGGATTCCGCAGGTCCAACCACGACATGCGAAATATCAACAAGTGACTCGGAGGAGCATCTTGATCTTCCATTTGATAATGACCAAATGTGAGCCGTAAAGCACAGCCATACCGACTTGAATCTTTGACGTAGACAGCGTCCAGGGTGCTTAGGATTATTCTAAAGGTGAGATATTGAACAGTTTGCAAAGATACAGCGGATGAAACATTTACCCAGTCTTCTTGGCTGCGGGACGCTCTGTCCGAGCTGGATCCATCTTGCGAGAAAATAACTTTCATTGGAAACCCACCGGTTGTCCCAGACTCTAATGCTACCGCCAAACAAAAAATGAAAGCGCGTTTGGAAGGAAAGCCCATCTTTCGTCTGGAAGCAACAGGGACGTTTGGCAGTACAGAGGTTCTTCACACTAGCATTTTCCCTGAGTATGAGCTCATGAATTCGCAGATGGACTACCCAGATGACAAGGAAGTTTTGGAATCTTTCGAATGCGTACAACCTGTTCGTTTTAGGTGAATTTACTTTGACCTTTCCGGATTTCACTTGACAACATGGACGTGTCAAATAGTTATCGTCTTGCTCTTATTGCTCGGGCCGCGCGTGCTTTGCAGAGCTCTATAAAGACAAGCCTGAGGATCGACAACGAAGGCCTCCTCAGCTTACAGTTTCTAATGCCCTCTCCCACTTCGAGGCATAACGCGAGAGCAGACAACGCGACTTCAAACTTCATTGAATATCGTGTAGGTTTATTTCTCGTACCGTTTAAGTTGATACGTTTCTCTCAACTTCTGTTCCAGTGCTTGGCTATAGATGAAGATTAATTGATAACTCAAGTGCTGGATCACTTGGGAGGTCTTCACTATATCGTATAGAAATATTGTGTATGTATCTGTACCGCCTGCTGTATTTTGTCCAATGAACTGAATTTCCAAGAGTAATGAAGTGTTCTATGTCTGGAATTACATGAGTTGACTATTATGATCAACTTCGCCAGTAAGGATATTGTAGAGTAGAGCATGAGCATCATAAACATAGCAATCGTGTCTCGTAAAAGGCTATGCCTAGCCATAATAGCATTCAGCCAAAAGAGAGATAAGGTCAATCTGGAGGGATTATTGAGCTGCGACAGCCTCTCGAGTGCTTTCCGGTCGTGGCTGAGATGTCTCCATATTGGAAGGCGCATTCAACTCTTCCATTCTTGTCCTGAGATCTTTCAGTTCCTTCTCTTCCTGTTGACCCTTTGCATGTTGTTCCGCGTCCCTTATCAACCCAGCCAATTCCGCCTCAATCTCTGTATCATCCACAACATCGTCGACACCGAGTGCGACGTCTCCGCCAATCCTCATCGCTTGGTCGATCTCCTTTGCATCTGCAGTAGCTTCTGCCATCGCCTCCATGGTCTTCTCGATAGAATCACGTTGGAGAGAAGGATGCGATAGTATAGCTCGGAGCGTTGTGGTTGATGTGCTATATGACTTGAGAATCTGTTTGAAGCATAAATTGATTCAGAATCGCCGACTAATCGAATGGAGAAACAAGATGGACGAACCTCAACGTCACCAGCAGCAGCTTCCACGCGAATGAGTGTCCCTTCAAGATTATCGAGAGCACCAAGTCGCTTTGTCAAAAGGTCCTCGAGTTGTTTGCGTGAGCGTAAATAACTCATCGCAAGCCCTTTGCGTTTCTGGCGAAGCGCTTCGGATGCTTCGGAGGTGCGCCTGAAATCTATACATTAAAAGCATCGAAATTGGAAAATACACAAAATACGCACTGTTCTATCCTCTTGTGTATACCGTCGACCTGAGTGTGAAGGCCCTCCACGGCCGTTTTGAGCTCCAAGATACCGCGGTCCACAGCGGTGATTTCGCTGTCCCTTTCCATAAGGCCGACAGTTCCCAGGAATTTCACAATCTAAGAGCCAAAGTTAGATGTAGTCCTGGGGTCATAGTAGACGAAAAATTTTACCCCAGCATCCACCACAATAGCCTCCTTATCCCGTTCCAAGTATTCAAGCAGTACTTTCATGTCTAGTTCGCTCATCATCGAGTTCGTCGCACCATCCGTAGAGCCGAAACAGTCAGAAAATTCTTGTCTAAACCCTTCAAACGTGTATAGTGCATCACTTGCAGTAGTAGCTTTTACAGCCTGCTTCTCTAATACGTTCTCCCCTGCGCGTTCGAGTAGATCGAGGAAGACGTAGTCGCCATACCAAGTAGTATCAGACTTCGATGTGCTGCTTGACGAGAACACGCTCGAAATACTGCTGGCTAAACTGTCTTCGCCGACGACACCTACTTGTTCGAGTGCCCACCAGAGGGGTTTGGCAACCACGTAAGAGAGGACGAATTTTGGTACTGCTGCAAGATAGGATGGTTTGGACTTGGAAGAGTAGATAGAATTCGGTAAAGATAGAAAGGTCGCGACTGGAAAGAGAACAGGAAGGCTGGAGGGTGAAGGCGGTGTTACAAGTTCGGCCTTCGCTAAACTTAATAAGCCGTCAGTGAACTAGATGCCACAGTCGAAATACTCACTACTACAGCGCCCAATCCAATCGGCTTTCCGACTCTTTCGATTCGGTAGTTGTCAACCAATGTTTTCTCAGCTTGAAGAACCAGCCTATGTGACCTTTGGTGTCCATCATAAACGTAGTTTTCTAAGCTTTTTCGCCACCATTCTATATTGGCCTGGTATGAAGCAGGGTCTGACTGCTTTTTTCTTGAGAAGTCGGAGTACAATGATTGGAGGCGGCTGGGTGATGCATTTACATATGCTGGTACAGAAACCAGAGTTGAAGTCTTCTTGTAGGGAGAATTAATAGGTGTTGTGGGTATCGACATAGAGAATGGTAGGTGGAAGACACGACGCGTGCTATCAGAGTGACGCAAACAAAGGTATCACGCGCGTGTAGTAGGTCCTATTCAGTATTCTATTATGTGACCCATCGGACCGCATTATGATTTCGATACTTGATCACCACCTTCAATCGTTTACAGAGTTGAAATCCTTCTGCACTCAAATGCAAATTATGTTTCTCAATATTCCAACCTAGAAATGCAAGTAGACGAACAGCGAAGCAAGTTATCAGTGCCCAACATGAACGGAGAAACGGCGAAGGGAAGTTCTTCAGCGGCTTTTTGATATGCGAACTGAGATATACTCCCTTTACTAAAGTACACGTTCTACCTTCCACAGGGGTGAAAATTCTATGCGTGTTTATGCATAAGTTTCCAGGCATTTACATTCATCATATATACATAATTTTCAAGATTCGATAGTTTTCCCTGTGTCTTTTCAGATCATCACTTCTCAGCTCTGGTCTCAGTCTTGATCCCTTCTTCCGAGTCTCTGGGTTTTATGCCAATTCTGAGCGTGTCAGACTGTAACAATCTGTTCCAGTCGTGCACCATCTCAGTGTTCTGGGCTGACGACAATACGGCCTCTCTGCCACGTTCCCAGACTTCACTCTCATATACCTTGAGTGCCTCAGCAAAAGGTAATGAAGAGCTCGTATCAGAGGGAGGATAGTGGTCCATAAGGGCATGCAATAGTGAGGCCGCATCGCTAATCGCGTTATTCAAGCCCTGGCCCCGGTCTTCCATGTCAAGTCAGCACGAGAAGATCGCAAATAGCTCAAGACTACTCACGAAATGTCATTGGATGCGCAGCATCTCCTGCGAGTGTTATTATCCCCTTGTTGTCCCAAGGCTCGGTAGGCCAATCACTCATGCGACCATGCCAGGCGGGTGCATCGTCCGGGATCGTCTGCCAAAGCGATGAAAATGACTCCGCAAAGACTTTTGCCCTGTTTCTCATGTCTCGTACAATCTCAGGTCTAGTCGCTAAATCGACCAGAGCTTCGGTTGCCTTGGCGTCACCAGAGACGTCAGTCCATGTTTGGAGGAACATAAAACTCCACTTTGAAGGATCGGTATTGGAACAGTCTTGGACTTCAGAAAAAAAAAATAACAGGTCTTAGATAAGGCGATGTTTCGAGGTTCGAAAACTTTGCTACATACCACTTATCCAAAGATAAGAACCATTTGGATGAGTCGCAAGCATGTTTCTGCGATGCATCTTGCGTATCGCCAACGCGGTCTCTGCTGGTAAGGTTGTCACTGCTGCACTGTGCATGAAGGGCAATTGTCGCAATGCTCCCTTCTCTGGTCCAAGGAGGACATTTCTAACTTTGGATCGGGCACCATCACATCCTACCAAGAGTCTCCCTTCCTCTTTCGTACCATCTTCGAATGAAGCCGTGACAAAACCTCCCTCAGTTTTGATATCTGTCAATTGTTTCCCATACTGCAAAGTCACAAATGGTTAACTTCAAGGCCCTTCGTCGAAATCACTTATATGTGGTGGGTCAGTGACTCACATGAATATCTATCCCCTGCGACAAGAGCTTGATAAACTTTCTCCTTTGCAATCTGAGACTAAACGGTGTCGGGATTTTGCTCGTCAACTCTCCGGTTACCCCATTAAGACACGGTATAAAGGCATGTTCGTCGGTAATATAGTTGTCAACCTGAACATTCTCGAGTAGATATCTCTCGTCGATCCCTTCAGGCAAACATTCTCCGAGACGTGATTGAGCCCAGTATACACCAAAACTCCAGTCTCGTTCTCTGGCATCGATAGCAGCGTCTTTTTCGAAGACTGAACAAGGGATACCGAGCTGTGAACATTAACATTAGACAATGTCTAGTGTTCCACGTTCACTGTCTATAGCAAGGAACAACTTACTTTTTTCATGTTATGAGCGATCAACAGGCCGACAGACCCTGAGTGCGCGCGTAAGCTCCAACGATGTGTATCCTACGATTGCGAGAGCAACTCACCTGCACCGATGATTAAGACTCGATCATCCCTGCCAGTAGTTGGTCTTGGTACTCTGTTCGAAGTTGGAGCGGAAGCCATAAGGTTACCCCCTCTTTCCTATGACCTTTTATCTGAATTCAGGTGTGAGCTTTACATGGATATTTTTATGTTCCATACCAGATGATATGTAGCACAGGTTGTTCATGCAGCCGAGATACGACTCGTAAGGAATAGTACGGGAAACCCGCGGGGAAATTTTTCCAACCCGTCCCCGTCAGAGGGGGGCAGGAGATTAGACGAGGTATGACAGGGCGGGAGATTCCCGCGGGATATGATAGAGAAAATATCTTATGCTGAGTGACACATAACAGAAGTCAGTCGAAATATATCTTTTAACAGGTAGGAATTATACTTACTCAATTTTGACTGGTTTTTTTCTTGATTTACTACATCTACAAATGTTATAGGTTGACCCCGCCTCACGAGAGACGGGGCTAGTACGGATCAAGTACGGATCATGAAATTGTCTCCCATCCCCGTCCCCGCCTCTCCCGTTCTCATATTTCCGCGGGTTCCCTTATAGATACGAGATACGAGGTTCAATGCTCTATTGCGCAGTCCACGGACAATTTTAGGTTCAGGTACTGTACTACTACGACCAAAAGTTCGGTCACTTTGGACCGGAAAGGTCACATTCGGAGAATTTTTTTCTGAAGGACGTGTCAATTGCAAGCAATTATACGGTGTAGATGTATGTCAATCTTCACTAGACCTATAATTAACTCCTTCCCAACTTACTTCACTCATTCATTGCATTTTGAAAAATTTTAGCGAACAGGCACGCGAATCCCAGTTAGCAATAGATTAACACCCTTCAAAATGACAATCGT
The DNA here is from genome assembly GCA_004369135.1 of Dendrothele bispora CBS 962.96. NCBI lineage: Eukaryota > Fungi > Basidiomycota > Agaricomycetes > Agaricales > Dendrothele > Dendrothele bispora. The sequence goes on along the minus strand of ML179179.1, from coordinate 76,772 downwards.
ATTAATCAATATCAGCACGCTCAGCGCTCTCACCAAATATATATCAAGAAAAGTTTCTTACCATTGCAAAGACACCAGAAATCCAGAACGCCTTTCCTGCAGGTTTTGTTTGGAACCTAAAAATGAGTGCAAATATGACTCCTCCGACATTCCCAAATGCGCCTACGAGTCCACACATCGAACCGTTGGAATTCGGATTACAATGTGGGACCAAGGCAAAATTGGCACCGTTCCCGGCTTCACAAAATATAGCGCAGAGGACCATAAGGAGGATGAAAATGCCGACTACCAAGAGGACTCAGTAAACGAACGTATTTACGAGGGAGAAGGATATGAAAGGAGGGGTAAACGTACGTGATGGATTCGGTGTGGAGTCGATGTAGAGTCCCCAAGCCAAAGACATGGCTCCTTGCAGGAAACCACAGGCTATCATGAGGTACTTCTTGCCGGAGACTCCATATTGGTCGTACACTTTGTCCCCCGCCCAACCACCAAGTGGTCTCGTGAAAATGTTCAAAAGGCCGAAGGTTGACGCAAGCTATTTATTGTAGACGGTCATCTCAGTCAAGTTTGCGGGACATGACAGCAAAGTTAAATGACATACGTATCCAGCTTTTGTCTGTCCAAAATTGTCATCTTGGTACAAGTTAAATATGACTGGTTGAAGTCGTCAGATCTGAGAAGTGAGTGAAAATTTCCTGGTGAAGGACATACCGTTAGCTAAATTAGCGTCAATTGCAAGCTCGTACCCAAATGTAACTGAACCGAAAGCAGTTAGAATGAAGTGTGTATCTTTGACTACTGGAAGTCACATTCTAACCCACTCACTCATGTATGCCAAGGTTGGCAGCCATGTCAAAGGTTGACTGAGAGCACCCAACGCAAGAGCCAGCGTAAGTTTCTGATTGACTGCTTTGGTGACTTCTGAGTCGACATCACGAACACCAACGGTGGTCTCGTTCTTTTCCTTATTATCGAGAGAAGTCTGCGCCAAGGTGGGGAAATCAGGTGTTCGCTTCGCATCATCGGCTAATGCCAGATGTCGGTCTTCCCAGCGGCCGTTAGGGTGGTCACTCCCAAAGACGAGGCAAAGAATAGCCACGGTAAGTAGCACAGGTACAGGAACGATTGCGAATGCAGCTATTCATAAAAGATGAGCATTCTTGACCTGCACGTATGGAAAGAGGGCCTCCCTTACCTCTCCAAGCGACGTGCCTACTCATACCATCTGCTAGGAGCCTATCGTTCAACGCGACCATAATGACAAAAGTGAATCCTCCGCCAGAGTTACCCCATCCGGCGGAGATTGCGTTTGCTCTCCCGACGATGTTTGTATCAAAAAAAGCGGTTGTCCATGCTTGACAAGAGACGAAGGTGCCTCCGAGAATGCCTAAGCGTTGAATGGGATAACTGTATTAGGGACAAAGCAGTCTGCGTCATAGACAGAACCGCAACCAACCTATGAAGAAACGAACAGCGTAAAGTCCTCCTGCCGAGTTGATTACTCCTGGGAGCCCGGATGGGATAGCTCCCAGTATGAGCAAACCGGCCATAGTTTTGCGGGGGCCGTAAGCTACAAAGGTGATAAATGGTCTTTACGAGAACTTGGGATCAGAAGTGTCTGCATTACTTACCATCGATCAACGGTCCAACAATAACACGCACGACAAGCGTTGCAAGAAGAGAAATAATGTTTGAATTGCCTGCCAGGAAATCTCAGCGGCACTAGGAGAATTAACATCGTTCTAACCCACCAATTTGTTCGGTACTGAGCTTGAGGTCATTTTTGACGGCTTCAGGAATCAAGGGCGAGAATGCAAACCAGGAGAGACTGACGAAAGAGATGTTTGAGAAATATTTGTCATTTGTGATATGAAGGAAACCCGAAAACTTACAATGCACTCCAAAATGCGAGCCACGACAAATGAAAATTGATAGAATAACGGTTCCCGAGTGTCAGAATAGGAAGTGTGGTACATTTTCTGTTGACTGGGTTGACTTTCACTTTAGTCAATGAGTCCCAGAGAAGACGAAAGTAAGTGGTCATGTCAGAAAATAACGAGGAGCGGCAACCGCCATGTTGAAACGTCGAGATAAGAAAATTGAATGCATTAACGAAATATACACGGTGAAGACCGCGGTTTGTCCCTTATGGATACCCAAGAGATGATGCGAAGCTGGGAGAGTGAATGGTGAAGGACAGATTAGACTCAAAAGTTGGGAGAATCTTAGACTATTTCTAGTTGGAACCAAGATTCTTGCAAAATACTTGTGAGAAGATGACCAAACTTGTCATTCCACTGAATGATTTGAATGTCGGACGGAGTTGGTATCAATCTATGCGATAAGTGGGTGTTCAATTGATTGTTGGTGTCCAAAGCGTACTGTTTGGACCAGATAGCTTCTTCAGGAAGAAGGCATTTATGGGGAACAGAGTTGAAGCTGCTACAGTCGGAGGTGGATAACCACCTGAAGAAACACAAGAGTCTTCTGCGCTGTATACAAGCAGATGGAAATTAGTCGTCCAATTTTCCACGTATGGGCAGTCTTTTCCATCTATCCGTCTTTCCGTCTTTCCGTGACTCCAGGAAGAAGCTTGTTTCAATCAGCTGCTGTCAGCAATATGTTGCCAATCCCGATAAGAACTTGGCTTCGTAGTGGTCGCCAATTCTCTGTGCCAGTTCATCATGAGCTCGAATAATGCAGGACGCCAAACCATTTTCGTGGTTGGATTGGGCATGGTTGGGATAGGTCAGTTTTTGTCGTCGTTATGAGGTCTATTCTGACTTCAATGTCGTATACTAGCTTTTATCGAAAAGCTGCTCGGTCTAGATGAAAGCAAACGATATCGGATCGTGACGTGTGGGGAAGAGAATCTCCGTGAGTAGATATCTTTTCCGATTCAGGCGCATCTTATCTTCGTCAGTCGCGTACAACCGCGTTGCTTTGACGGATTATTTCCAGCATCGTTCCGTCGAAAAATTGTACTTGAATCCAGGTTCGACCATCCGTGCATGTTTTTACTTTCCCGACAAGCTCACCGACTACTTTATTCAAAGTCGAATGGTATTCTCAACAAGATCCCGAAAGTTTCGAGTTCCACATAGGAGAAACTTGTACGCGTATTGATACTGCTACACACACCGTCATTACAGACAAAGGCCGTCAATTCACGTACGATTCCTGCGTTATTGCATCTGGCTCGAATGCTTCTCTGCCCCCATATGCAGACCTCTCTCTTCCCGGAGTATTCGTCTACCGTAACATTGGCGACATCAACAGTCTCATATCGTACACCCACACAGGTAAAAAATCACTACGAGTGAGTTCATTTCTGTAAAGAATGCTTTCTGTGACTCACGTTGTGATATAGGCGGCTGTCATTGGTGGTGGCCTTCTGGGACTGGAAGCTGCCAAAGCTGTCTATGAACTTGACACGGTCGATCAAGTCTCCATTATTATCAGATCCGGATTTCCGCTCTCCCGACAACTTGACGATGCTGGAGGCGAAATCGTGCTCAAACACATTCGTGAAATGGGTGTCGAAGTCCTAACGCACACCTCCGTCAAGACCCTTCGTCGGGGAGAAGATGGCTTGTGCAAAGGGTTGGAGTTACAAAATGGAGAATTCTTAGATTGTGACATCGTCGTTTTTGCGATTGGAATCACTCCCCGCGACGAGCTCGCTAAGACGAGCGGTATCCAATGTAGCGAGAGGGGTGGAATTATTGTGGATGACACGCTATTGACGAGTGCAAAAGACGTTTACGCCATAGGAGAATGTGCTTGTTGGACTGGTCATACATATGGTATGCGACATCACTTGGATATCAAGCACCGCTCACCTGTGTTCTTTTGCAGGTCTCATCGCTCCTGGAATAGAAATGGCCGACATCCTATCGTTCAACTTCACACAAGATAATACAAGCGTTGGCTCCTTCAAACCCAGACGGATGGTATGAACCCATTCTGGCATTATGATAGTATGTAACTTGCTGAGCGTTGATTTCTTCCTCAGAATAATCCAGACTTGTCGACCAAACTAAAGCTCATGGGGGTCGACGTGGCGTCTTTCGGTGATTTCTTCGCTGAAAAGCGACAGCAGACTTCTGGTGTGTCGTAATCTTTTTTTTTCGTCTTGCTCAACTGACAAAATCTCCAGCATCGTCCTCAAAGACTCCCGACCCGGCGAAACCAACTGTATCGACAGAAACTAAAACTACCCTCGCTGAGAAGAAGAACGATGCTTCTGCACCTAGGAAACGGCACCTCCGCGAAGGCACCGTTACCACATCCGCGAATGCTCAGTACGAGACAGTAACATACCGTGACCCGTTTGCTGGTGTGTATAAAAAGTAAGCCCGCCATATGACCAATTTTCAGTCTGTATCAATCGGGTTCTCTTTTCTAGATACATATTCAGCGCGGATGGGAAACATGTCATTGGTGGGATGATGGTCGGAGACACGTCTGACTATGTTAAACTGGTAGCACTTGTGAAGAAGAAGGTATGTACTGACGATAATTTTCTATCAGCTGAATCGAACGTTTTGTGCTAGAAATCGTTGGATGTTCCACCTTCTCAGTTTATTCTTGGTGCTAGTCGAGGCAAAGACGAGGATGACGGAGCTGATCTCGACGATGATACTACGATTTGTAGTTGTCGTGTACGTGATGATGTCTTTATATTTATTTGGTCCGGTACTTACTCCTGGACTCGAATTTATGTCTAGAACGTGAGCAAAGGCGCTATCACGGCTTGCGTCCGTGAATCCAAGGATGGATCTGTGACAATCGAAACTATCAAAAAGACCACCAAAGCTGGGACGGGTTGCGGGGGATGCATTCCTCTCGTAACGAACATCTTCAAAGCGGAAATGAAGAAAGCTGGTCACGCGCTATCTAACAACCTCTGCCCACACTTCCCTCGACCCAGGAAAGATGTTTTCGATATTGTCCGCGTCAAGAAATTGAAGACTTTCGAAGAAGTGCTCTCTATCGCCGGTACCGGACAGGGGATTGGTTGCGAAATCTGTAAGCCGGCAGTGGCGAGCATTCTAGCGTCACTTTGGAATGAACATGTCATGAACCCGGCCCATCACCAACTCCAGGATACGAACGACAAATTTTTGGCCAATATACAACGTAATGGTAAGTGTTTGAGGCCTCTGTTATATTTTGCTTGAAGACGTTGACGACGAGTGTTCCTAGGAACCTTCTCTGTTATACCTCGTGTAGCCGGTGGTGAGATTACCCCTGAGAAGTTAATAGCACTTGGTACCGTGGCTAAGAAATGTACGTGAATCCTTCAAAGCAAAGTTTGCTTCCGCTGATTGGTCGTTTGGAATTGCTATAGACAACTTGTACACAAAAATAACTGGTGGACAGCGTATCGACTTGTTCGGAGCACAGAAGCCCGATCTCCCCGCAATTTGGGGTGAACTCATCGCCGCCGGATTTGAAAGTGGTCATGCGTATGGTTCGTAGACTTTTTTGGTCAGCGAGGGTTTGAACGATTGGTTATCTTACTGACGCCTTGCTATTGCCACTGTTGATAGGGAAGTCTCTCCGAACAGTTAAGTCATGTGTAGGAACTACTTGGTGCGTGTGTCCAATAAATGTGCCTCATCCACTATGTTGACCTGTTTTGGTTCCAGGTGCCGTTACGGTATTGGCGACTCCGTAGGCAGTGAGTGGTACATCGTTCCGAAACGACCGTGAGCTAATTACAGTACTCCTATATCTCCTTGTAGTGGCTATTCAGCTGGAAGAACGGTACAAAAGTATTCGCGCACCTCATAAGATCAAAGGAGGGGTGAGTGGATGTGTGCGGGAATGTGCGGAAGCGCAGAGTAAGGTTTGTCGTCAGTTCTTGCTTTTTCAAGGATAGGATTTTGGCATACCTTATTGCGTCGGACAAAGCGCTGGAATGTTATTCATTTCGATAGCTTCTTCCAATTTTGCAGTCAAGTCATAATTACTAAGTCTTTGTAGTGTGGCCATCCAACGGAGCCGTCATGTCTGATCCCAGGGACACTCAATCTTGTTCGTATCTGATGTTCCGCCTTCTAAGGTCGTTACGCTTCTGGAACATTTCGTAACTCCAGTACTTTCTTCCGGAATGTATACTTCTTTATAACTTGTGGAAATCCAGATTCGTTATGTATTAGATTCGTTCCGCTGACTACCTTATGCGGACGGCTGGTTGGCTTGAGGAAGTGGTCGGAGGGATTGAGAAACTCCGGTCATCCACGTACATTACTTTCGTTGTCGAGCTAGGGATTCTTCGTGGAGTCGGTAGAAGCCGCACAAGTCCCCGAATTTCCTTAGTGTGATCGTTCTTTGACGTGCTCTGGGACGCTGTTTTGGATGATCCTTGGGGTCGTTCCATGATTTGGACAGTTTGTGAATCCGCGTGCGTCTATCCAAAAAATAATCTTATGTTTCGCTCGTATTGGTGGTACTGATTGGGTGAGCGGAGCGAAACCCATTATCTAGCAGTGACCCTAAATGTAATGCACAGCCACCTGCGCTGGTGTTTGAGGCTGTGCAATCCGCGTGTGACTCTTACTGTACAATTAGAAGTTCTAAGTAAATACATGTAAACACCGAGAAATTTTCGTCGCTTCCATCATTCCAAGTGTCCGGTTCTATTGAAACACAGTAAGCTGCGTTCTGTACGTTAAAAAGTGACATAAAGGACTGGCGCTCATGTCTATTTGTAGTATAGGGGCTATCTACACCTGTTTTTGGTCAATAGACTGTTGTTCTGCCAGTGTTTTGACAATCCCCACTGTTCATGTATGTATTGGTGCTTTCTTTGAATTTCTGTAAGAGTATGACCATTTCTGCCATTCAATCAGCCTATACCTGCTCTCTACTGCCTCTACCTGTTGCCTGTTGCCCATATCTATCTATATTCTACTCCCCATTCCTGTCTCTTTTTTTTGGTCTCTCCTTTGGTTATACCCTCTGCCATTGGGGTACAACTAGGTTTTTGAGTTGTTGGTTTTACAAGGCTACAGTTTCTACCTGTTCCCTGTTGCCCATATCTATCTATATTCTATCCCCCATTCCAATCTCTTTTTTTGGTCTCTCCTTTTGTTATAGCCATTGCCATTGGGGTACAACTAGGTTTTTGACCTGTTGGTTTTACAAGGCTACAGTTTGTGAAGTCACGCTTCCTACCCTGAGAACCACTTTGAGTTCTTTGTTCGGTGGTCTTTTGACTAGTGACCTCTCTCAGGCTGCGGGTGCTGAACACTACGTTCAAGGAGATTGAGCTGGCGGGGTATTCAACTGAGTTCCTCTCTTTGAGTATAGTTGCCTCTCCCTCTTAAACACTTGGTGTTTGAGTTGTAGCTCCTGAAAGTGCCTGTCTTGCGCTGATTCCCCCAATTTTGGCAGTTGTGCCTGTATCAATTGTGAGTTTTTAGTTTGACAGATACCCTTACCTCGCGGACCTGTGCATTAGAGGTGCTCCACTTGCAAGAGAGTACCCTGAGTGCAATATTTCGTGTTTTGGCATTAGAGGTGCTCCACTTGCAAGAGAGTACCCTTAGTGCAATATTTCGTGTTTTGGCATTAGAGGTGCTCCACTTGCAAGAGAGTACCCTGAGTGCATTATTTCGTGTTTTGGCATTAGAGGTGCTCCACTTGCAAGAGAGTACCCTGAATGTATCCTATCATGGAGTTCGATCCAAGTTCCATAGCTGGTCCATCCCGAATTCAATTAACACCTCCTTCCCACCATCGCACTTTGTCCCAGATTATCAATCAAGTTCCCTTTCCCACAACAACTCATGGTGGTCGTAAGTATTTCTACTTAAAAAGATTGTGTTTTGGTTTTAATGCAATTTTCTTTCAGCTCCAATGACACCTTCTCATCATGCATCCTCTTTGTCATCTCCTGTTACATTTCCTTCAACACCTTTTCGTAACCATGGTTCTCGAAGACGAGATCGCCTTGAAAGATCTCCACGTACTCCTGCAACTCGTGAAACAATAGTTAAACGTGCTCGTATTGTTGCTCATGCCAGCCCTCCTTCTGAAAGCATCCGAAAAAGTCCTTCTGGGTCTATATTTGATCTGCCTCCTGATAGTAAGTACAAAATTTATATATCTATATTTGCTCAAGTTTCTAATGTAAATGAATTTTAGGTTCAAGTCCAATTCCTTCACATACTCCCACTCCCACTCCACTCCATAGACTCCCACAAACTCCAACACGGCATTCCAGACATAACCTAATATCTCTGATGGCTTCTGCTACTATATCTGACTCTGAGGAGGAAAATGAATGGCATCCATCTCCATGTCGTCGTTTATTTGTGCCTCCTGATTTCCAGAGACCTGAGGATCCTGATGATTCTGATATCTTTGGTGGTTTGGAACATCACCCTTCTTTAACCTCTCATCTACCACAAACTTCTTCAGCCACTTTGTCACACTCTCCTGCTCGTCGAGTTTCTGGTGTCCGGATCTCTCCTGCTCGTCCATTGCTTGAAGTTCACACATCTGGATATACGGATAACCATCGTCCAGGACAGAAATGGTGTCAGTCCTCATTTCATAGACACTGGGTTTTGGATGATGATTTTGGTAATGGAGTTGACTGCAATGCATGTCGTATGAAGGGTCCTCTTGAAAATCGACCGACCAAGACTGGCCGATACAGAGATTCAGACCATCCTGGATTGCTATGGTGTACCAAATATCGACACTGGGTCCAAGAAGCTGTGTTTGGTACTCGGGCTCAGTGTGAAGGATGCCGCAATAAAGAAAATGAGCGCCGCAGAAGAAATAGAGAAAATCAGCCACAATCACCTCCACCTCCACATCCACCTGCAGAAGCTCCTCCTCAGACACCTCCCCCTGTACCAGACAATCCTCTGAATCTGCCTGCGATGTCTCAGGATGACCAGGCAAGAATGACTGTTGTTCGTAACAAAATACAGAGCATCAAGTTACAGAAGTGTTTGTCCTGTTGTGAAGAGTGGTTCGATCTGGATGTTGATCATTCTGGTGTCTGTTCCAAATGTCGCCGGAGCCCCAGATACAAAGTCTCCAACAACATGTATCCTGGCGATGATCCTGATTTGCCTGAGCTAACTCAGATGGAAGAGATGCTTATTTCCCCTGTCCATGCTTTAATTCAAGTTTGGCAAGTGCGTGGTGGCCAATACAAGTATACTGGTCACACCTGCAACTTCACACGTGAGAATGCAGTCTTTCATGCCAAAGTTCCTTTGCTTCCTGAACAATGTGACATCCTGATCATGAGGCGAAAGGGACAAGGTTCTGCTGTAAACCTGGCTGCAACTCAGGATTTCCGTGTACGTCGTGAACCTTTACAACAATGGTTACAGTTTCTATCACAGCATCATCCTACCTTCCAGAGTGCTCGTGTGGAGATTGATTGGGATGCATTGCAGCAGTTGCCTGTTGATGGCTCTGTCTATAACCAGTTGCATAACATTGAGGTTGAGGACATGGATGAGGACTTTGAAGAAGGCCCTCCTCAGGGAGATGATGCAGATGTTCCAGAGCAGCCAATGTATTCACATGGATTTGTGCCTTCTACTGCAAATTGGAATAATGAAATGGATCAACTCCGAGCTGCTGCTATGCATGATGACCAACCCATTGTGCTTACTGTACCATCTGTTCATGGGACTCCTCTGAATGAGCATGCAGGTTTTCAACTTGCTATTGATGCATTTCCAACTCTGTTTCCTTATGGAAAGGCTGATTTCAATGCTCAAAGGTCTTACAAAGTGACGATGACAGAATGGGCGGCTCATCTGATGCGATTAAAGGGTGGTCGCATTGCTCGACATCCCCGTTTTCGTTACTGGGTTCTCAATACAATCATGCGAGATAAAGCACGTAAAGGGGCCAATTGGTATACCACCACACATAAGGATGATCGTGATCTTACAGTAGCAGATATTCAGGAGATGATTGAAGAGGGTGCTGATGAAGAGCTTGCACAGAGGGTGTCTAAGGCTGCAAGCAAAATCCCTGGATCACGGCCATTCTGGACCAAAGAAAGAAGTGATCTTTTAACTCAGATTCGGTCTCCAGATTGTGGCACACCACATGTGTTTTTCACTGCTTCTTCAGCAGATGTACAGTGGCCTGATATGCATCAGCATATGCCCTCTTGGGAGCATGGACAGCCTGAAGGACCTCACTCATATCGTGTTCGCCTCAAAGACTTGAACAATAATCCTGCTATTGCATCATACTACTTTCAAAAGCGTTGGCATGTCTTTTTTGAATACTTCATTAAACCTAAATTCAAAGTCAAGGATTGGTGGTGGCGATATGAGTGGCAGCATCGTGGTAGCTCACATGTGCATGGGTTCTTATGGATGGAAGATGCACCATCAGTTGATACTCTGGATACATCTGATCCACAACAACTACAGTCTCTCATCGATTTCTGGGATCAACATGTCTCTACTTGGCATCCACATAATGCACAACCTCCTGCTGCCATCCATCCCTCTGCTATGCTTTTCAACACTCTTCAAGATACCAAAAAGGAGTTGGCTGAGTGCCTCAATCGATTTCAGCGACATAAGGAGTGTACTCCAAAATATTGTCAAAGGTGTAAAAAGGACACTGGAGAGACATTCTGCCGCTTTGGGTTCCCACAAAAGCTGCGAGACCAAACAGAGTTTGCTTGTGACCCCGGTCGTGACTTTGCAGAACTACACACTAAACGGAATGATCCTCTGCTCAACTCGTATAATCCTGCATTTACTCTAGGCTGGAGAGCCAATATTGACATACGTCCAGTTATCAACAAAGACGCAGTCATTGCTTATGTAGCCAAATATGCGAGTAAGGCAGAGACCAGCTCAACTTCCTACAAATCTATTCTCCATACTGCAATTTCTCGACTGGAACCAGAGGCTCATGCAGGAATCGTTTTTCAGAAGATGTTGTCAACATTTGTTGCTGAACGTGATTTATCAGCTCAGGAGACTTGCCATATACTTCTCCAATGTCCTTTGACAGTCTCCTCAAGGCAAGTTCGTAGTGTTTGTGTCACTCCTGGAGTAACTACTGCTCAGATCAACTTTGAGAGCTCCACCACCGAACGCAAATCAATCATCGAGCATTACATGAACCGTCCTTGCACAACCAAACCAGAGTTGAAAGAGGTTTCTCTTTTGAGATTTGCTATGGATTGGGAATGGTTCCGAGGTTATCGTAAAAGGAATGCGACTCCATATGTTGTCAATGCATGGCCAGCTTATTCTCCTGATAAATCAACACCAGATGTCTATGAAAACTACTGCTATGCTCGTCTACTCCTCCACCATCCATTTCTGAAGCTTGAAGAGCTTCTCCAAAATTTTGACTCCTGGACCGATGCATATACTTATAGCTGTTTGGAAGCTGGGCATCATCACGTTGATTCTCTTCCCACAGAGGTCACAGAGAATGGAAATGAAGCTGATTCTGATTCAGAGTCTATTCATGAGGAGGAGGATGCTGATAATCAACCGTTCCGATATGAATGGATGCAAGAAGCTGCAAGAGCACCTGGGCAAGCAGTTAACTCTTCAGCCAACCTTTCCAATCTGGGTAGACGGGATATGGACCTCATCTATGACTGGCATGAAAATGCTCCTCCTTTACCTATCATGGAGGATGCTTCCAAATGGTTAGCAGACTCTGTCAAAGCATCTCCCAATGATGATGTTCAGGAGCTATCACCTGCTTCTCATTCTAGTCTCAAAGGAGCTCAAAGAGTTGTATTCCTGCAAGTAATGGCTTACTTCCGAAAGATCAAGGAGGACCATTTCCATTCCCTTCCTCCTTTAAAGATTAATGTTGATGGAACTGCTGGAACTGGGAAAACCTATTTGATCTCTGCTATTACCCATGCACTCAGAGAGCTCTATTCAGATGAACTTGGTTCTACATATGATCCTGTTGTTCGACTTGCACCTACAGGTGTGGCTGCTTTTGGCATCAGAGGCTGGACTTTACACTTTGGCCTTACTGTGCCTGTCAAAGATGGTCGTTCTGGATTTGAGCAGTTGGGTCCCAATGCCATCAAACGGGTTCAAAATCGCTGGAAGTATGCCAAACTATTGATTATAGATGAAAAATCTATGATTGGACAGCAGTTTTTTGGAAAAGTTGATAGGCGACTTCGCCAGGTTTATCCACCTGCTCAAGATGAAATCCTTGCAAACATTCCGACTCTTCTTTTTGGAGACTTTGGTCAACTTCCACCAGTTGGTGACAGCCCTGTCTATTCTACTAGCCATCTCAACAAGCGAAATCCTCCCTTGCTACGAGCTGAAGGCTATCGTGCATACCACTCTTTCACCAAGTCAATTGAGCTGACACATGTCTTTCGTCAGGCTGGAAACAATCCAGCTCAGGAACAGTTTAGAAACATGCTTCTTCGTCTTCGAGCTTATCAGACAACAACAGATGACTTCCAAGTTTTCTGCCAACGCTTCTGGAAGAATCTGTCTCAGGAGGAGCAGGCTATATTTGATCAAGCTCTTCACATTCTTCCTCGCAAAGAAGAGGTCAGAGAGATGAATCACATCCGTCTATCTCAGTGTGGCAAACCAGTGGTGCGATGCAAGGCAAAACACAATTGTGTGGAGGCAAAAAGGGCATCAGAAGAGGATGCAGATGGGCTAGAAAAGGAAGTTCTGCTAGCTGAAGGTGCACGGATTATGATTACTCGGAATCTATGGACATCAAAAGGTATCTCAAACTTTGTAGTTTCCCTGATCAACACTAATGTAGAGTTCAGGATTAGTCAATGGTGCTCGAGGAATAGTCAAGAAGATTTGCTATCATCCAGCAGCAAATATACAACATGGTGACTTGCCAATGGTGGTTTTTGTTCAGGTAGATAACTATTCGGGTATGTATACTTCAAGGCATTACAAGATGATAGATTGACTTTGTAATAGGACCTCTAAATTCTGATTGGGATGGAATTGATCCTTCATGGGTGCCTATTGTTCCAATTCAATCAACTTGGCATACTCGTGGTGACAAGACCTTGACTCGCACTCAACTACCACTGGCATTGGCATGGGCAATCACGATTCACAAAAGTCAAGGGATGACATTAGACAAGGCATCTATTTGTCTGGGTGAGAAAGATTTCTCATCAGGTCTCTCTTTTGTTGCTATTTCCCGGGTGAAAAGTCTAGATGGTCTGGCTTTTCGGCAGGAGTTTCCTGTATCTCGTTTATGTGGACAGAATCAAGAAACTCAAACCCGGAAAATGTTGAAGGAAGATGTACAAAGAAGAAATGGTTTACAGTTTGAGTTGGATACTTACAGTGTTGACCTGAGTGATTTTGTATTTGATGAAGAGTAAAATTATTTTCCTATACTATAGCTTTTCTATCCTATAAAACAATAGTTTAATTCGAGTTTGTAAATTACTAGAAACATTGAACTCATGTCACTTGATAAACTCCGATCACCCCTTATGCAGTGGTGCCGTAGGTCACCAATGCGAAGCATTTTCTCAGTTATTTAGGATGAGCGTCGAGACCAAATGGAATGGGTCGAGGAACGTGGTCATCACAGACCAGCAGACTGGGCCAAGGCGTTCCCGCCAGTCGCACTGAAACCGGAGAACATCACTTCTCCGAAGAGTTCTTGGAAGTGGAAGCCAATGGCTGATGTCGGAGATCTTTCCCTATCTGGTGGTGGAATCTCGTGCGTGCCTCTTTGTGTGATTGTGGTACTTCGCCCTGATACCTTGAAATCAAGATCTGTCGCTGTGAAGTATGGTGACAGTCAATTGGCCATATTCCACGTTCCACACAAAGGCTATTATGCGACTCAACAGGTATGGCTGTACTGGTTGTGCGCTTCGGAACTCATCTAATACTTGCTTTTTCAGATGTGCCCTCATAAGCGTGCGTTTATCCTGGAACACGGTATCGTTGGAGATGATCCTAAGAGTGGTGAAATTTACGTCTCATGTAGGATTTTTTGCTTCTTTCTATTGTTTTACCCTTTCGATGACCCATCACACCTCTTAGGTCCCATGCACAAGAAGAACTTTGGATTGACCTCGGGTAACTGCTTGAACGACGATGCGTATAGCATCTTAACCTTTGACGTGAAAGAAGAAGGAGGCAAAATATTGGTGTTATTGCCGGATGAGTCGGACCTAGATCCAGTTATTGGTACGAGTCGATGGATGGTTAGGCAGGCTACGGCAAAGGTTCTTGATAGCGGTGCCCAGTCGGTTGAAATTGTCGGACCACCCTCGGAAAGTTGTAGCGGAGGGAAATTGGAATGGTAAAGGTAGATACTGAAGGAATGATTAGTTACTGCTTGAACCAATTCTTCTCACGGCATCTCTGCCTTCCTTTGAACTTCTGTGCGGGTCACCACCGCGAGGACTTTGGAAGATTCAAGCCTGTATCCGAGTCGCTGACAATGGATTCACTTGAGGTTTACCCCTCAGTCGCAAGGCCCATAGACTAGCCGATAGCGTCAAGTGATTCTGAAGCGTTCATTCAAAAAATTTCAATTGATGGTTTGTTTCTCGATAAGCCGTTTTATCTATGTATTAATCGCTATCTGGCTATATGGCGAAGCTCCCGCAGGCATCGCAAGAATCAGGTATGATATCCGGATTCTTGTGATTAAGGAAAGTTTGTCTCATGTATCTTCCACAATTCGGTTGGCAAGTTTCCAGGCTGAAGATGAAGTTCAGGAATCCGGAGGAAAGTCTAGGGGGTTCATAAACACGTCGTGACTGTAATCTTGCGGGCTCCTACTACCATGTTCCTCCCCTAGCCTGAAGCTTTGCTAATACATAATGAAATGAGTTGATAAAAAGGGTGTGTCATTTATTTTGTGTCGGGAAACATTGTCTCGGAACCGTGTAGCCTCCTTATCTGGTGACCTTTTAAAGTCAGTAGGGCATACAGTTTCCACCATCTCTTTCGTCATGGAGCATCCTCAAGGCATAAGTTATACTGATTGTCCTCCTTTACCCGGCTGTTTTCCTGCGCTTCCCAGAAATGCTCTCTTGACTGAAACAGCACCTGCGGTCTGGAAAATCGATCTGAAATGTCATACACATACTTATATGTGATTCCGCAGGACTCTCAAACTCCGGATTCTTGGGTGAAGCGTAACCCAGACTTGATTCGACTGACAGGAAAGCACCCTCTCAACTGCGAGGCCCGTCTTTCTTCACTTTGGGATGCGGTCCGTTATTTCACACATCGACGAAGCGTTACTGAATACAGGTCAATAGGGTTTTCTCACCCCCGCTCACTTGCATTTCGTCAGGAACCATGGCGCGGTTCCATGTGTGGAGCAGGAGATAGCCAACACCTGGAAGATCCGTATACATGGGCTGGTTCGGGAAGAAGTGTCCCTGTCTGTTAGTGATCTCAAAACTCTTTTCCAAGTGGTGACACTTCCTGTGACGCTAGTGTGTGCTGGGAATAGACGCAAGGAACAAAACGTCGTTAGAAAGAGTCTTGGTTTCAATTGGGGTCCGGCTGGTGGTAAGAGCAAATCACTGTCCGAGGCTGTAAATTGCTGGATCTTTGTCTAGTATCAACGGCTCTATGGACTGGCGTGTATCTCGCAGATGTCCTTTCTTATGTTGGAGCAAATCGGAAACGGGCAAAGCATGTCATCTTTGAGGGTGGCGATGCATTACCCAATGGTCCCTACGGCACGTCTCAACTCCTAACATGGGCTGCTGATAAGGGCAAAGGCATGCTCATAGGTAGGTTGAGTCTGGAACACCTTGTCAATTCAGGTCCTCACTCAGTGACTGCCTTGTTGACTCTAGCTTGGGCAATGAATGGACTTCCTTTAGAGCCCGACCATGGCTTTCCGGTAAGAATCATCATTCCAGGCCAAATCGGTGGTCGTTCCGTTAAGGTCAGTATCCAGTGATTTCCTAAAAACGCGGGTGTAAACATATCTTGCTTAGTGGCTCAAAAGCATAGAGATCTCCGCCGAGGAGAGTCAGCATCATGTACACATTTCTCGATCCATCGAAGCAATAGAAACTGATTTATCAATATACTTATAGTTGCACTATTTTGTATGTCTTCGATGTCATATTGCTGTTCTTCCTGACGATTGACAGCTCTCGATCCTATAGGACAATAGGATTCTTCCGATGCAGTTGTCGCCGGAGCAGGCTAGAGCGGAAAAGCAATGGTGGTACGACTCGAGATATTTAATCAAGTAAAGTTCTGTTTTATTTTTAGTGTTTGATTCTTTGATCATTAGATATCTTGAAATTGTTGCAGTGAATTAAGCGTGAATAGGTAGGTAATTATCTCATTGTATACACATGCAATTCGACTGACTTGTCTCCGAAATCAAGCGCGATTGCAAAGCCAGATCACGGAGAGGAACTCAGAGTGACAGCTCCTGAAGCCGTATACGAAATCCGAGGTTATGCATACACTGGTGGTGGTAGGCGTGTGACGCGTGTGGAAGTGTCCTTGGACGATGGAAAGACGTGGGCCTTGTCAGAAATGTAGGTCGAGTAATCTGCCCCAGAGATTGCAAAAACTTTGCTGATGTTCCCTGAGTGCATATCCAGAGGACAACTATCGCCATAGCTCTCATACGGACGATATTTATGGGACATTAGACCTCACTGAACGAGATACATATTTGTGCGTGAACAAGTCATGTAGTTCACGTTGCCAATCTGACTCTTCACGATAGCTGTTGGTGCTTCTGGTCTTTCGGCGTACCCGTAAAGGATTTGATGAACACACCTTGCATCACTGTACGTGCAATGGATGAGAGTGGTAATATGCAACCAAGGGACATGTACACCAATGCTACCTCCATGATCAATAACTGGTGGTTCCGCGTGGCGGTCATCAGGTGTAAGGATGATACCGGGTGTACCGTTCTTCGATTTGAACATCCGGCCCCAGTAGGCACCACAAATAGAGGTTGGATGGAGGTCGGTGACCCTCCTTTGGCTGAAAACAAAATTTGAGCTGAACGTTTTCTTCTAGCGGTTCAGGGACGAGTCGCTCGATGTGCTGCAGCCTAACTTTGAGACAGCCGAGGTAACAAAGCCCAGAAAAGAAACTGTCTCCTCAGTCACAACTCCAGAGTCAAAGATCAAGTGGACGAAACCTGGTGTGGACAGAGAAATTGGCGTTAAAGAATTCGAGGAACAGTCCAGAAAAAAAGGCTTGGTTCAGTGTGAGTATCTTTCTATCTATATACATGATTGACCATATTTACAAAATGTCTTTTAGATTTCCGGCGAAGTATATGACGCTTCTGAATACTTGAGTGAGCATCCTGGCGGAGATGACTCGATTCTACTAATGCGAGGAGAGGATGCAACGGAAGACTTCATGGTACGTCTAATGAAAAATAGTCCTATGCAGTTTCCAATGTATTTTTTAGGCTATCCACTCTATCGATGCAAAGGAAAAGTTACGACAGTATCATATCGGAAGACTTTCTCAGACGTCGGAACCTACCCAATCTGGTCCAGATAAAGCGGTCTCTCATAGACCTAAGGCTCCGGTCTCTGAAAACGCACCAACGATTTTCCTACACCCGAAGCAATGGAAAATTTTGAAGCTCACCGAAGTTGTTCAATCCAACTACAACTCCTTCACTTTCAAATTTGCACTTCAACATCCGGAGCAAGAACTCGGGCTTCCAGTCGGACAGCATGTTTTCCTGCGGATAAAAGGCAAGAGGACCGGCGAGATGGTTCAACGGGCTTACACACCTCTTCCTACATTCGACGAGAAGGGCTATATTACTTTCTTGATCAAGTATGGTATCCTCACTTTTGTCTGCGGTAACTCGCTGATGGTTTTATAACTCAAGAATCTATTTCCCATCACCTCGTTTTCCAAAAGGAGGGAAGATGACCATGTGTCTATATGATCTTGTAGCTGGGGATACTATCGAAGTGAAAGGTCCATTTGGCTCCTTTGTCTGGAATGGAAAGTCTACGCCGATGTATAAAGGAATTGTCCGGCCCGTGAAGGAAGTGGGTATGATCTGTGGGGGAAGTGGTAGGTCAAGTGCTTGCACAACCCTGAGTTTTTGTCTAATGCTCAAATCCAGGTATTACGCCGATTTTACAAGTCTTGGCATCTATCATGCGCGAAGAAGTGAAAAACGGAATCGATATTCGTGTATGGCTAGTTTACGCCAATCGGACAGAGGAGGACATTCTTTGCAGAAAGCAGCTAGAAGAATTTTTGGACGCAGCTCCAGATCGCTTCAAGCTGTATTACACTCTGAGCACGGTTGCAGAGATCTCAAGAGATTGGCAATACGGGAAAGGGAAGATTGATGAGATCATGCTCAAGAAACACCTGCCGACACCTTCACAAAATGGTATCATACTTGCTTGCGGACCGGATGCAATGGTGAAGACGTTGAAACCATGTCTACAGAAAATTGGGTGGGATATCAATTTGGCTCTAGTGGTTTTCTAGATGTAGAATACCAGTCGCAGTATGTGTCCCATACTTTCAATCTTACCGTGAGCAGTGCTGGACAAAGTATAAGTAGCACTAGCAGCTCAGCACAGCTCGACAAAAAAAATGAATTGACTGACGTGTTGCACAATTGTTTGTCCTTTACGGTGTTTGCCAAACACACATCATCTGTTTCAACACTAGTCATACTTACTACCTCCTTACCGTCCTTTAATTCCATCTCTTTTTTCGTCTTGCTTTCCTCTAATCCGTCAGGATGTCTGACGAATACCCCAGTCTGCTCCGTGTGTATCAATTTTTGTATTTTGCTCGCTTTGTCTGACTTGTTACGTGCTACGTAGGTTCGGAGCAGATGAGCCTGGTCCAGCTTTTTGTACCCACTGAAGTTGCACATGATACAGTTGCAGAGCTTGGAGAGCTTGGAAATGTACAATTCAAAGACGTATGCTCCAAGCATCTTATTTTCTCAAAGGACTAGACTCAAATCGCTGTTACAGCTCAATCCCAATGTCAACCCCTTTCAACGTTCATTCGTCGGAGAAATTCGCCGCATTGATGAAATGGCTCGTCGTGTACGATTCTTCTCTACACAAATTGAGCAAGAGAAGGACGTTGTTCCTATTCGTCCCCTGTACGACTCGGCCCCTCTAATCACCGTTGGTCCTCGCGCAGCTCAGACCATGGATGAGTTGGATGTTACGCTAACTGAACACGAGTCCCGTCTCGTCAAGATGAATGAAAGTTACCAGAAGCTCAGCGAGAGGACGAGAGAGCTTGTAGAGGCTCGTCATGTTTTGAGGGAAACTGCTGTCTTCTTTGACAAGGTATTTGAAGTTGAAAACAGTTCACTCCCTTCTGGTTTAAAAAAATTTTTTATAGGCCCAAGGCCATCGAGCCGATATTCGCAGCTCCTTTGATGACAGTTCTGCTCCTCTTTTGCAGCACGATGATCGCGAGAACCAGTACTCCTCTGGCAGCGTCCAGTTCGACCTCGAGTAAGGAAATATCATCATTATTTGGTACTGAATCAACTGATTGTCGCTTAGATTCGTCGCTGGTACCATTGACCGGGCTCGCTTGTCCACTTTTGAGCGTGTTCTTTGGCGTGTCCTCCGTGGTAACTTATACATGAATCACACCGACATCGTCGATCCTTTTGTCGATCCCGTCACTGGTGCTGAAACTCGCAAAAACGTCTTCATCATTTTTGCTCACGGTGATGCTTTGCTCGCCAAAATCCGTAAGGTCGCTGAATCTATGGGTGCTACACTCTACCCCATCGATGCCAATGCGGACAAACGTTCAGATTCTTTACGTGAAGTCACTGCTCGTCTGGAAGATTTAGAAACTGTCCTCTACAACACCGGTTCCAACAGGCGTTCCGAGTTGGTCAAGATTGGTGAAAGCCTGCGTGCTTGGCAAGATGTAGTCAGGAAGGAGAAGCTGATCTATGAGACGCTGAACTTGTTCAACTATGATGTTCGAAGGAAGACCCTTATTGCAGAGGGATGGGTTCCAACGAGGGACATTACGAAGATCCAGTTGGCACTCAGACACGCCACTGTAGGTTGTTTCTATTCCATAAATGAAGCTTCTCTAATTCTATCGTCCACAGGAGGAGTCCGGAACCAGCGTTCCCCCCATTCTTCATGAGCTGCGCACTCACAAGACCCCACCAACCTTCCATCGCACTAATAAGTTTACTGAAGGCTTCCAAACCATTATGGACAGTTACGGTATCGCCTCGTACCAAGAGGTCAATCCGGGTTTGTTCGCTGTGATTACTTTCCCTTTCTTGTTTGCGGTCATGTTCGGCGATATTGGTCATGGTTTTATCATTTTCTTTGCTGCCCTCTACATGATCTTGACGGAGCGTAGATTAGCCAGAGTGGACCTCGGTGAAGTAAGCCTCTTTATTTTACACTTCACTGCCATGGTGCTGATTCAGAATTGTTAGATTATGGGTCAATTTTTCTAGTAAGTTGTCTCGTTGTGTTTTATCGGAGATGCTTATCCTCTATAGCGGCCGATATATCATTCTTCTTATGGGCGCCTTCTCCGTCTACACCGGTCTTATGTATAACGATATCTTCTCCAAGACTCTTCACATCTGGCACTCAGGCTGGAGCTTCCCTCAAACGGATGCCGACAAGGTCGTTGGTGTGTCAAACGGTCATATGTATCCCTTCGGTTTGGATCCTGGTTGGCACGGGGCAGATAAACAATCTTGTCTTCGTGAACTCGTACAAGATGAAAATGTCGATCGTTCTGGGTGTCATCCACGTACGTTGTTCTATCGCGTATATAACAATGTCGTGAAGCTCAATAAATATTCAATGTTTTCCAGATGACATTCGCTCTGTGTCTCCAGT